>JADBJO010018303.1:0-35638 GCA_016801955.1 Conus betulinus | reverse complement strand
TTCCTTTTTTCCTCCTTGTCTGACGTGGTCGGGTGTTTAGATTACAAATTGGGTGATGTTCAATGATCTGTTTTACTGTATGGTTTAGGGGAACGAGGCCAGTGAGGGTTGGTGTCCCACATAACAGTCACAGGTAGGTGCCTGGGACTTGTCCTCACGACAACAGCTTTGAGTAGGGGGTCATGCAGGAGTCGGCTGTCCCTCACCATGTCTTTGTAGTAGGGCAGGCTGCTGTCGTAGAACCTCGGAAGAAGTGCAATCTCCAGGGCAGCTCTCCGCCGAAGTTGAAGGTGGTGGTTCTGGTGGCCACATACAATCCCAGGGACCACCGCACGGAAGAGGCAATTCCCGTTGCCTTGAATCTCCAGGGGTATGCGAGTCTCAAGCATGATGGGGTGAAACTTCTTAAGGACCTTCCTGGCTCCCCAGTCTCTCTTCCTCCCAGTCAATCTCTGCACGGCCGGGTCGAACTCGGGCAGCTTGACACCGTAGGTCTGTAGCAGCATCACCTCGCTCGACCTCACATCAGCATCCTTGGACGTGGCAGCATGGTACACCCTGTAAACATAAAAAAAAAATCACCATTACGACCTCTTGTTCTAAAAGTTATGCAACCTAACAATCAATACAGCCATGATGTTTGTGCTTCATAAACGTATGATGTATGAAACGAATACACACATACAGAGTCAGAGTACATGTATGGATCGAAGGATAGTCAGAGTAAGGGAGATAGTTGGAGGGATTTTTTTTTGTTTTTTGTTTTTTTTTTGTTTTTGGATTGCTTGCTCTTTTCATGAGAAGTCATAAACTTGGTATTGCGCTATGTATGGGACCAGGCCAAATGAAGAAGTTTATAAAGAAAATTTGGTACAGTGATAGGTGAGGCAGGAGTTCAAAAGCATTCAAACACAATCAACATGAACATGAAACAGCGAATGAGTGACTAATGTGAATGATTAATGAATGATGAATATTATATTTGTGAGTGATGTGATGAGCCACCACAAACAAGCACACACACACACACACACACAACACACCACATATATACGACACATATAATATATATATATATATATATATATATATATATATGTTTTATTATTAGTTAATTTAGTCTACTATAATGCTAAACTTCTTCACTTACGCAAATCTAACTAGCACCTTGATAAACGCTTTCAAATTCATACACTATAGTGCTGCTCGTTCTTCTACCTAAGCGCTACACAACCAGTTACATAATCGTTTATATAATCATTGCATAATTTGCTACATAATTGTTGCATAACCAATCTACCCTGCTGAGCTAACAATTGGCGCGAGTCAGCCACGTGCTATCTGCGCCGAGTCTGCCACGTGCCATGAACAATAGCCAAAAGATCAACTGACATTTCATTAGACACACCATGGTGCCGTAACTGCATTACCTATTCATACCAAAGACAAGAGCTACGTACATTATGATGATAGGACTGTACCTACATGCTACTGCATTATTTAATCATGTTTTTTTCCACCTAGTCTATATCAAGTGAGCCAAATAAAAATGCCGATGGAAAACTAACCCGTTTTTCTCACAGGAAGGCGTTTACTGTTCATAAACACTCCACCCGTACCCCTGGAGAGAAAAAATAATCTGAAAGTCAGCGTGTTCACTGGAAAGGTCTTTCATCGTGAACAGAAAAAGGCAGAAGGAAAACAAGTTATTTGTTCCAAATGTCTCAGCACAGGTCACCATGTATCAGTATGTAAGAAAGGAGCTTGTCTGTAGAATTTGAGGGGCAGACTGGCCATAAGCAGGGTGTGACCCATTGTGCCCGTTGAAAAAACCTAACGATACCAATATGAGTGAGAGTGTGGCTGTGCAGTGTGAACGTGAAGAGAAGGAAGCAGACGGCTCCCGTTACTGATGAGAGCGAGACGAGAGAGGAGGAGAGAGGGCAGCTCAAGGGTCGCCCTGGGGAACGCCAGACGACTCTCACCTCTACCCTCCAGGTTCAGTCTGCACGTCGCCGCCGGTCCGAGACGCCGAAGCGGCCCCGCTCCTGGGAGAACACCAGTCCCAGGGAGAGGTGAAAGGGAACGACAAAGCCAAAAAAAGGGAACACGGGTCAGGATTACCGTAACTCACCCCCTTTGAGTGCCAAATCTGACAAGAAAGGCAATACAGGTGGGTGAAACATCGCAATCCGTGGACTGAACCGGAATTTCGACCTTGCTTATGTTACGGACTATGGCGTGAATGTGGTGTATTTGGTTTACTGTAAAGAAAGTTAGCACTATTAGCAAATTCCATATTATTCATGGGTAAAATACGCGTGTGTTCTATTAATGTGAGAGGCTTGAAAAAATTAAATTTAAAGAAATTCAGTATTTCACTATTTAAAAGGTCAGAAAATTTGATATAGTATGTCTCCAAGAGGTGCACATAACAACCAGTGATTTATTGATTGATATGGGAAAAAACAGTGGAAGGGAGGAGGGGGAGGGGTGCAATTTTTTATTTTACAATGGAGGGCATAAATGGAAGTCAAGGAGAAGTTATTTAAATAGCTAAACATTTTGATGGGGAAGTTGAATTAGAAATTGCAAAAATAACAGAATTCTAGTAGTCTCAGTTAACTGTAATGATTATAGTTTCAGTTGGAAATGCTTATGCTCCTAATAACTCAAGAGCAGAAAATGATGTTCATGAAAAAATTTACAAGAAACGTTAAATGAATTTAGTGAAAAACAATGTTCTAGTTGGTGATTTTAACTGCGTTCCTAACAATGAGCTGGATATTATATCAGGTCATGCCCATGCTGATCCAGAGGTTAGAGCATTTAAGTTTAACGACACTGTAGCTACTCTACAGGTACAAACTCACAAATCCCCTTATTGCCCGTCGCTAGATTACTGTTTCGTTTGTTGTTTTTGTTGTGTGTGTGTGTGTGTGTGCGTTGTTTGTTGTGTTTTGTTTTTTTTTTTTTAAATATCCGAGGGAATGCTACAGTTTAGTGCTTTGTGTGAAACACACCAATTTTCCTCACTCGGACCACAAAGCGATATCATTAGAACTCAACAGCAGCGATTTTAATCGTGGACCTAGCTATTGGAAATTTAATAATAGTTACTTAAAGGACCTAGTATTTGTTCAGAAGATGAATGATTTAATAGACAGAGAAATTAATAGCCTTCAGACTAGAACTCATACATGGGAATTATGTAAAAGCAAAATTAGAGATTTTTGTAGTGAATATGGGAAAATTTAGCCAATAAAAGAAGCAGGTGATGAAAAGAAATTAGAGTTTGACATCTTGGAAGTTGAAAAAACAAATGTTCCATAGCGTTACGAGTAAAGACAACTAAGACACAATATTTGGTATTAAAACAAGTTCAAATTACTACAAGCACACAGAGCAAAAGGTGCGCAGTAAGTGCACGAATTAGTGGATTGAAGAGGGTGAAACGTAACTGCAGTTTAGAAAAAAGCAAGAGGAAAGAAGAAAGTCATCACAAGGTTGTGTAAAGACACAAGGGAAGTAATTACAGATCAGCGACTAACAACATTAGTGAATCTGTTGATATATTCTAGAAAATGAAACCATTCCTTGTTTGGATTGAAAATGACGTTGCCAGTTGCGAGAGTATGGTCACTACGGATGAAACAACAAACGCCTTAAAAAAAAAGATGAAAAATGGATCAACGCCAGGGAGCGATGGAATAACTATTGAGTTTTTCAGTTGTTTTTTTTTTTTTTCTGGAATAAAATAAAAGTTTTCTAAACAAAATCGTTTGTGGAATCTAAACAAAATCGTTTGTGGAATCTTTTGATAAAGGAGAACTAGCAAGGCGTAATAATATTGTTACATAAACTTTAAAGGGAAAGGGAAAGAACTTGAAAGAGAGAAACTGACTAATTGGAGACCCACAACTCTGACAAACACTGACTACAAGATTAGGCATTTATTTCCACGTGATAGGATGGCTAGGAATATTGAAGATAAATGGAGTAATAAGATGTATCAAATGAATAAACTGATTAGAGAATGGAGCAAACGAGATATCGGTATACAGGGAAAGATTGTTGAAATAAAAAATATTTTTACTTAGTTTCTTCATGCCATGCAATCCATAGGACTTCCAGACTATGTACTAAATAAAATTAACTTAACCCTTTTCAGAATCCTGTGGAAGAAAAGATTTAACAATAGAAAAGCTTTCGAAAAAGTCAAAAGAAAAAGTAATGGAAGCAATCGTGGAGGGAGGAGGACTTAATATGATTAATCTGAGTAACTTTCAAAAACTGTACTTACAATGGGCGGGCAAACTCTTTAAAGCCACCGAACAAGAAAAAACCTGGGCATTAATACCCAGATGGCATTTGCAGCACCTCGCAAAGACAGATGCTTTTTGTATTAACTGCAGAGTCAAAGACCTAAAAGAGTTAAATTTAATTAGTGATGAATTCTGGAAAGACGTGTTTGCAGTTTATCTAGACCACAGAAATACTAACAAACTTAACGATATTGACAGAAACAATTTCCACAGTCAACAGCTTTTTAATAATAATTTAATTCGTTATAAAAATCAGGTATTCAACAACTGGGTAAAAAAGAATGACTTTAAGCAAATTAAAATGTAATTCATAAAAGAGAAAATAGATTACTGTCTTTAGAAGAAATGCAGGAAATGGTTGGCCAGAACAGAGCCCTTACATTGTTTCAGTACAATGCTGCGATCAACTCCATACGAGCTCAGTGGATCCAGTCGGTGAAGCAGGATCTGGGACGCTCCCCAGCTTTGCCAGTTTGCTAAATGCAAAGCCCAAAAAATAAGGAAACTACTTATGGAACATAAGAAAATTCAAACACCTACTGCGAATGCCTTCTGGAACAGAAAGTTTGGTATTGACTTAGACAAATCCATATGGTGTCGAGCCACAGACGTTACAAAAGAGGTAAGACTTAAAAGAGTTCTCCACTGGGAAATACTACACAATATATCCTACTAATATCATGCTTAGTAAAATGAAAGTAAAAGACTCAAACAAATGCTCGTACTGTCCTGACACAACTGATTTCGTTAAACACTTTTTTCTGCGAGTGTCCAGTCGTCTTCAATTTTTTGAGATTTATTGAGCAAAAAATTTACTTAGAAGCACATGCTCATATTAAATTATCAAACACGGATGTATTATTTGGCATCAGTGGATCGATTGTTTCGAAGACAAATTATCAATGTATATATTTCATCATATCATTGAGTAAAATGTGTATTAGTATTTTCAAAAAAAAAAAAACACGGGTCCCTCTGCTACTCATTTTTGAGAAAGAGTATATTGTCCGGAGGGGTTTAAAAGGAAAACTTCCCTAGGTGGGCAAGAGAGTGTAAGTTTCAATATGCTTAGGGGGAGGGAGGGGGAGAAGGAAAAACATTACATCGTTCATGCATTTAATATGAAAAGAGGTGGGGGGGGGGGGGGGGGGGGGGGGGGGGGGGGGCGAGAGGATCTCTGCAGTAGAGTTGCGGAGAGGGGGAGGGGGAGGGTCTGGTTAACTAGGGAGGGGGGGGGGGAGGGGGAGTGAAGGAACACTAATATGTCTATTGTCTCAATTCTTGGATTTACTCAGGTCTTCCATTTTCGCTGTAAAGTTGGCTTCATCAGGGAACAGCCAATTGGTGAGACGACATATAACAGACTCCTAAATTTCATCTCTACGACGCCGTTTCTACCAACGTGTCTGTCTGTCTGTCCTTTGCTTGTCTGACGGTCTGTCCTGTCTATTACTCACTATTCATTTTTTTTTTTTTTTTTTTTTTTTTTTGGTGGTGGTGGTGGTGTGGCGTGAGTAGCGCTCACGCGCTTCGGTAGAGATTGAGAGGAAGGACGGAAAATTTGGACCTACGATATCCTTTCAGGTGTGCTGGGGGAGGGGGAGGGGGGGGGGGAAGAAAAGGGGAAACAACAACCACAGCAAATCTCCTGAGTCTTTGTCATGCGTATTGGCTTCCCTTTGGCTTCCTTGTGGGCCCTTCTTTTCGCTATAAGGCTGGCCGTATCGGGGCTTGTGGGCCCTTTTTTTCGCTATAAGGTTGGCCGTATCGGGCTTGTGGGCCCTTCTTTTCGCTATAAGGCTGGCCGTATCGGGGAGTTGCCAATATTACAATTATACGATTTGTAACAAATTTTGCACTCATTTCTACAGTGCCGTCTCTGTCTGTTGGTGTCTCTCGCCCTTTCTCTCTCTCTCTCTCTCTCTCTCTCTCTCTCTCTCTCTTGCGAATAGTGAAAGAAAAGAAAAATAATCAAGTCTTTTGTTTAACTTGTGTTGTTTTCTTTGTATAAGCAGCACATTATTAGAGTGAGAGTGCCAGTGCACCACACATTAGAACATAAACAAACCCAGACACTTTGTATCAAACGCAAAAAAAAACGAAAATCTGCAAAAAAAAAAAATGTACATTTTTAAAGAACATACAGACTATGCATGGAGTGAAACAGACTGGTTGGAGAAAAGAACAACAACAAAAAAAAAAGCTGGTAGTGGAAATTGTTTTTTTTCCGTTTTTGTTTGTTTGTTTGTTTGCTTTTTGTTTTGTTTTGTTTGTTTTCCAGATGAAGAGGACTGTGTGAAGCATCAAAAAGTGAAGAGGTGGATTTTGGCTTTGGGGGGGGGGGGGGGGGGGGGGGGGGGGGGGGGGGGGGGGGAAATCACCGCCATAGGTGCTCTAGTGATCCGATAACTGATGCCACATAAAAGAAAAAAAATTAAAAAAAATTCGTGTGGGGCCAACACGCGTGTTGCCAACTCTCCGTCATGCAGTTTTCGCTTTTGTGTCGAGTTTTTTTGTTGTTTGTTTTGTTAAAGGCTAATCATAACTGGCGCACAGCCAAAACTATGCCCACTCTCATTCAAAATGGTGCAGTCAGTGTGACAAGAGTTGGAGCATCAAGTGGCTGTGGCCCACTTTTCGGTCCGATGACGACCACTTGTTTGGCTTTTGACGCTTTTGGCTTTTAGATGTATTCGTGGCATCTTGCCGACGCGGGCAAACTAGCGACTGCCCACTCGTTGACATCAGCTGATCTCGCGATGTTGGCGTCGTCTGCTACAGTACTGAAAACTGGATCCGCGCGCAATTCGTATTCGTGTGCTGATTCTCCTCCCCAGTCCGCCCCCCGCCCCCCGCGGTTTTTTCAGTCTAAATGTTCCGTGGATTTGAGGATGGCGGTAGCCATGCAAACAGGTACAGATTGGATTTACACATTGTGTGCGCATGGCTGGGGGGAGGGGGTGGGGGGGGAGGCAATTCTCATACATAATGATTTTGACCCTTTAAAAAAAAAATTTCCAGTGATAATAATTATCGTCGTCGTAGCTTTCAGTTTCACGATTCAGAATAGTGATCAGTTCCCAATTTCTCTGGCTGAATCTAGTCGGAATTTTTTTTTTTTCTGAAGATTAAAAACTAGGCTTTCTGAATAGCTTGAATTTGAATTGTATGCCCCTTCAGTGCATGTGCAATTCATTGGTTACACTTTTCTGCGCTTGTTTTGTAGGTTTGTGGTTGGGTTTACCTGTTGGGAGTTTTCTCTTGCAGGAGGGAAAGGTCGACAAGTTGGTGTGAGAAGGAAGGATCGGTTCCCTCCGTACACTCTCCATCCCTTTCCTCTCGCGTCCACTTCCCTCTCTCCTCCTCCTCCTCCTCCTCCATCCCCCACCCCCAGCCCCTCCCACCCCCGCGCCTTCCAGAATCGGTTGAGTTATGAAACTCCCTTTGTGATTGATTGTTTTGCATGTGAAGTAGTGTCTGTATGCTTGAACATGCATGTAGTAGCTTTTGCTTCATTTTTTTTTTTTTTTTTTTTCTACAAATATTCACAGTCTGATTTAGTAATATCGTTTTCAACAGGATGTATGCGGTCTGCAGTCCGTCAGCACCAGGCTGGAACAGGTGGAGGCTCCTGGAAAGAAGAGAGATGAGATCGACCGGAAGTTAGTGAGGAAGGTTTCAACAGCCATCACATGACCTGAACATGGGAATGGAAAGGTGGGAGAACGCAGACCACAGTTGCTAAACATGTCAGGAATGCAAGGTGTCTTTGCGACAACAAATAAAAGCCTTACACACACGACACTCATAGACATACACGCAGGCGCGCGTGTACACACACACACACACACACACACACACACACACACACACACACACACACACACACACACACACACAGCGTACATACACGCGCAAAACAGATACGTGCACACGCACATAAAACTGAGTTTTGCAGTGTCTTGTTCTCAATCACATTCCAGAGGGAAAAAAATCTTTTTAACCCAACCTCAACCCCCTCAACCGTATCCTCCCATCCCCCCCCCCCCCCCCCCCCCCCCCCCCCCCTTTCTTGGATACATCCCTCGACAGTGTTATGCTTAAGACGTATACATCAGTATTACAATGATCGTTATTTTGCTGTCTACTGCCCTACCCTCGTCAGTCCGGATGAAGGCTAAGCAGGGCTTTAGATCATGTACTAGGTTGTTCAGGAAACGTTCACATCTTTGAAATTGCTGTCGAGAACATTGACAGCCCTGAGAAGGGCTAAATATGCGGCTTGATGTCCGAATGGTACAAGGCGTAGAATTAAGTCCACATGCATTTTAAGTCTCGTTGACGAAACAGAAGATTCTGATTTGTTCATTTTTTTTGCTTTTAAACTTTCGATCCACCCATGAGAGATGACCTTTGTGGTTGGCTTGGTTATAAACATCACCTGTAAAGAGTACTCAGCTTCGTGTTGTAGTCATGTTGACGTTGCTCGGCCTAATGGCCTGCTTCTTTGTGAAGGGGTAAGAAAACATGGAAGATGTCCCTGTATTGGGTTATTACCAACTGGCGTACAGTGTAGAACAGGTAAAAAATTGATCTCCAATGATAACAGTCACTTGACCTCAGGCGTGGCATAAGATGGTCCTCTTTTGTACAATTTAGCGGCGCCATCACTGGCAGAGCATAAGACAGTTCCATTCTGTACAAAACGGTAAGTGAACACTGGCAGAATTTGAAACGGCCCCTTTCTGCATAATACAGTGTTAAAAAAAAAAAGCTTTACTTATTACTTCTTGTGCGCTGGCGTCTTTATCAAAATAAGAAACTTGATCAAACGCCCCCAAATCAACCAGAATGAACAGAGTATTGTAACTTCCACAGGCTGCACACCAACAAGTAATGTCCAAGGTCTTGCTTAAGGAGTCGGGTATTTATAGACTGGCGATATTCGATTGTTTTGAGAATTTTTTTATTGTGTTTGAAAATTGATTCTCCGCGGTTACATTCGTATGGCCATCAAGGTGCAAAACAGGTGGTTCCACCGCAGATGGATGAAAATCAGAGGGATGCAGCTATTTGGGAGGAACCAGCTGGCGCAGAGATAGGGTCACGAGTGAGTGCCAAGTGACGTCAACTGAGGAAAATGTCATGTATTTGAGATTGTATGTGACGTCGTGGGTGGAAATCCCCTCAAACAAGGGAAATAATTGTTGGGGACTTGTTCATTTGATCAGTTGCCAGTTAAGGTGATATGCTGGCTCAGACTAATGGTAGGCCTCAAAACGCTTTCTTAGATTTATATAGTGATTTAGTGCAAAACCCTAAGTGTGGGCCACACGCCGCTCTGGTACTCTCTCAGTTTGAAGTCTGCAACTGTGGATCTGCCTTTTCGGAGGGTTACTGCGCCCCATCTCTGTTGGTTGCTTGGTCGATTGTGTGTCCGTTACGTCATTGTCCGGTTACTCTGTCAGCCTCGGTCAATAATTGGTCCATTCCCATACTAAACAGATGAATGTCACATTCTCCACCCTTTCCCCTTTGTGTGTGTGTTTATGCGTGTGAGTGCGCGTGAGTGTAATGTGGTGTGTACGTGCAAATGTGTGTGTATGTTTTTGTGTGTGTTTAAAACACGACATACTGGGCTGGTACCTCTCTGCACTGCGCATGCGGTTTAAAACAAGTTTGTGTTTAGATCTGTCATGTAAATAAGAACTTCCTTCCAGTCCAAAGGAAAGAAAGAAAGAAAGAAGAAGACCTACAAGAACAAAAGGAGGAAGAACAAGAACAACTGTATATGTATTTTTCCGCGTGTGTGTGGGTGTAAACACGATGTACTGGGCTCTTTTTGCAACGAGATGACCATCTCCCTTTGGAAGATGTGTGGCCCAGAAAAGGGCCTAAAGGCGGAGAATTGACACGTTTGCATCACAGATATAGGCTTACGCTGGAACTTGGAAGAACTGGATTGTCTTCTTACGATATTCGAACTGCACTTAAGACATCTGACGGTTCAAAATTGATAAAGTCTTCCATGCAAGTCTAGTTTCTAAAAATGCGGATTAATTCTGAATGAACATGGAGCAAACACGACGCAAAGACCTACAGTGCGTTTCCCCTTTCGTCCGTTGCGCCCAGAAAACATGCTTCATGCATGGAATCACGGAACTCCAGTATATCTCTAATACACTGCGCTACACGATCCATATCTGTTTAGTAGCAGTCTGCATAGGATCTACCCACTAAGAAGCAGACACTGTCAGAATTCTTGATGACGCGATTCGTTTGTTACTGGAATCTCTGATAAAAATCCGGGGGTGACTGTAAAGTCCAGGAGGCTAAATCTAACGGTCAAACCGTCAGCGACCACTCGCAGGAAGCAGCGCTTCTAAAAAACTCCAGAATCTGCTGTAATGGAACTTTGACTTAACTGGTTCCACAGAAATCATTATCAGAGTTGACCTGCAGTTAGAACTTTCACAGGTTTTATTCCAGACTTTATTTGACGGAATCGATTCAGCTGGAGTTATTGTGTGTGTGCTGCGAAAACAGCTGGAGTTATTGTGTGTGCTGTGAAAACAGCTGGAGTTATTATTGTGTGCTGTGTGAAAACAGCTGGAGTTATTGTGTGTGCTGTGAAAACAGCTGAAGTTATTGTGCGTTCTGTGAAAACAATGAATATATATATATATATATATATATATATATATATGTTTTTATATCTTTTTTGCTGTTCAACATCATATCCTCATCATCACATCTACACCACCACCATCCCCTCCTGGGAGCCCCTGCATCATCATCATCATTTCAGAGGAGAGGGAGGTCCATCCAACGAGTATGGACCAGTTTCTCTGCCCCGAGTGCCCGGCCATCTTCACCGCCCGAGCCAAACGCAACCGCCACGTGCGAAACGTCCATGACCGGGTGATGAAGTACACCTGCCCAGAGTGTGTTCTTAGGCTAAGGATGTAGGGACAACTGTAAGTTTTTTTGTTTTTTTTTTAATTAACTGTTGAACATCAATCCTTCAACGGTGTTTTCGAACATATTTACATCTAATAACCCAGTTTATTATCAGCATTCCATGGTTCACCAGGAGCAGGGGCAGAGCGTCGCCGGTGTTGTTGAAAAGTGTCTTGCAGACGGAGCGTTTTTATTTATTTATTTTTTTTGTCTTTTGGGCACAGCTCGGCTGCTGCAGTGGCTTTTTGAAGAATACCCGTAGGGGTTAGTGGTAGGGTTGGTGTACGTAAGACGGTAATACAACGCATTACTGGTGGGATGGGATACCGTAGAAACAGGCACGGGTGATGTGTCCTCAGTGAGAGGGGTGGGTGTGTGAGGAGAAGGAGGAGGAAGGGGAACAGGTTTTTCCTCGTTGGCCTTTTGGGTTTGCGCATCGGCTTTTTGGGTTTGCTGCACATCTTCGTGATAGGACAGTATCGGGGTTCTTTCACTGCAGTGGCAACTCGGCTCATGACATCATCGAATGGTGCTGTACGAGAGCTTTCAGCTCATCAGGGTGTCATTTGATCTGCAGGCTTTGATTTGATCTTACATACAAGGAGGGAGGCGCACCTGATGACGCTCCTAACGGCACCAGCACCGGGCTGCACCATCAGGCAGAAAGGGGTCTCTGGAGGGGATTGATTTTAGGTGAAAGAGCAGAAAAAGTAAATTGTCAGCTTGCAGGTGGAAATGAAGTTAGGACGTTTCGACACTTAAGTGTCTTCATCGGCAGAATGAGTTGGTGACAGACCGAGAGAAAAAGATAGCAACAACAAAAGAAAAAAAGTGAAGAGTGTTCTCACACACACTGACACAAGCAAACAGGTATACAGAAGGTGAGCACAACTAACAAAGATATGGGAAGAGAGAGAGAGGGAAAGAAGTTGGGGGGGGGGGGGGGGGAGGAGGCCTGCTATAACCACACATCCTAGTATACACATGCACACTTCACATACACTGACAAGGGTGACACACATACTAACAAATTAAAACAAACAAAAATTGTTAGGAGAAGCCTGGAAGACACTGCAGTCACTCCTTGGTGTTCAGTCCATCTGAGATGCGGGGTGCCAAGGCAGGCGATGACTGTAGACTCCATGAACAGCCTCTAAGGGCCACTTGCATGGTTCTGCCAGACCACAGCAACTCTTGAATGCTTGAAGCTGTGTTGAGGGCTGTTCAAGTGCACGCCTACAGGGTCCCTGTATCCCAGGCACATTGACCGCAGGTGCTCTGAGAAACGATCGTCTAAGCAACGGTATGTCTCGCCAGTGTATTTCTTGGTTCACAGTGTGCACGTAAGGACATACACTATGTTCTCAGTCTGGCAGTTGAACGGCACCTTGATAGTGAACCTTGTCCTTGGAGCCGATGATGGTCCTTCATTGGTCGATGAACGGGCATGTTTTGCAGCCTTTGATACCACAAGGACTGGTGCCTGGAGGGAGGGATGGTCTGTCTCTTGGGGATAGCAGCTCGCACAGGTGGTCCCGAAGGTTGGTGTCGCGTTTGAACACAACTATGGTGGGGCGAAGAAAAACTTCTTGTAGGGAAGGATCGGACTGACTGTATGATGTGGAAGTTGCGGAGCAAGATGTTTTTCACAGTGAGGTTGTGGGGGTGAAACGTGAGGACAGCAACAGGGCGCTCGTCTTGCTTAGAACTTGAGGAGGCAGCGTTTGGGATCGAGGGATAGAATGAGCCGACTTGAGACCCTTGTAGACCAAGTCCTCTGGATACTGTCTAGCACGAAAGAAATCCACATCTTGTGTGCTTGATGCTCAAAGTCTTGGTCCTCATTGCAGATGCGACGGAGCCTGTTGAAACTGAGCCTGTGGAATACTGTCTTTGCAGGGTTTGGGGTGGCTGGAGGTGTACAGAAGGTAGGAATGGGAGTCTGTCTCCTTGTAGAGAAGATGCTGGTGGTCATTCTTGGGAAGTCAGGCTCAGGCTGGATGGTGTCAGTGATGTCAAGGAAAGAAGGGAGGTGTCAGAGATGCTGTGGGGTGAACTTCAAAGCAGGGTGTGAAGATGAAGGTCTGGAGGGACTCTTTGCTACATGTTGCCACTCCCAGGATGTCATCGATGCAGCGACTGAACAACACTGGAGTATATCCTGTGTACTGGCTGAAGGCTTGCTCCTCAGTGTAGCCAACAAAGAGGCAGGCGAAACTGGGATTAGTTTTAAGTTTTACATCCATCCCGTTGGGGAGGTATCGGTCCTGGACCATAATGTCCGTAATGCCTTAACATGTCTAACTCCCTGACTTTAAGCCGTGGCCTCTCGTCAGCTTTCGAGCCCATTGTAATTATTTCCTTGTGTGACGTCTAGGTGTCCTGGTGTGTCCCTGTAGTATAGGGCCGTCGACAGTTGCGTCTTTTTTGCACCAAGCCTGTAGTTGAGCGCGCTTTCGATGTAGGCGCTGTAAGGGAAGATGTTTTCGGTGTTAGTGATTTAAGCGCTGTTTAGACGTACATCCAACTGGGAAAAACATGCTGTGCAGCTAGTAATTGACGGGCGCAGCATCCGTGTCCTTATCCATATCCGTACCATCCCCCTTGACGATTTTAGCTCTCAGATGTAAGTAGGCGTTATCATGTCCAGATATTCAGAACCTCCGCTGATAAAGAACTCGATAGGGGCTCCAGCCACGGTGAGGGAAGCGAGGGGATGATATTCCACAAACTGCCCTTCTTCCACGCCGTTTGAGTCTGAGGTAGAGAAAATTAATCTAGGCCAGTGTGTACGATCTTGCGTGACTGCTTGTGGACTTTCGGGCTATTAGGCGAAGATGTCTCTGACTTGTTCTGCTCTTTTGCGTTTTTCCGTCCGGGGACCTGTATCTGGAAACTGAGGGGTCAGTGCTAGACTCATGTGGAAACTCGAAACTGACGACTTTCTGGTGAAGAAACAGTGTGGTTTCTACGAACATCGAACTATAGTGGACCATTTGATCCATCTGGAATCAATCTTCTAAATGCCTCTCTAAATAAACAACACACGGTAGCTATTTTCTTTGACTTGGAGAAGACCAACGATACCACCTGAAAGTCTGGGATACTTTATGATCTCCATGATCTTGGTTTTCGAGGTCATCTTCCACTTTTCATTACTAAATTTGTGGGCTGAATGACACTTTCAGGTTCAGGTTTGGCACCCACTCTTTCTGATGTTCATGAGCAGGAATTGGGAGTTCCACAAGGGGAGCATACTGTCTCCTGCCACTCTTTAGCACTAACATCAACAACATGGTTAATTCAGTTCAACAGGGTTCTGACTGCTCATTGTTTTTAGATGATTGATTTTTGTTCTCTGAGGTTTCTGATATAATCATTAACGTTTTGGTTTCAAATCTGAATAGAGTATAAATAATTCGTTGTGGCATTCTTGGCCAGACGATCAGTCGCTGCATTTCCCCAAATTCCAAACACGACCGGGAATCCAAGCAAGAACAATGTTGTAATCTACACTTCCAAGGAGGGAAAAAGTTTTTTAAAATGTTTAGAAGTTCAGGATGATGGAGGATAAGGCCAGCTATGTCACTGCGCATAGCTGAAACAAACAACCCTTCTCCAACTGGGGCCGTCCCAGTCATCAATCACCCTTCCACCCATCTCATCAAAGGACAAAGTGGCAGCATTCTCTCTAAACACTTGGGCCAAGAGCAGGATGAAGCTGTGTCTGTATGCTACCATACCTTCAAGAGTGCTGTACACACTACCCATCTCCAAGAATCTGGATTCATTTAGTGGGGATTCTACGCCAGCATCTCTGGGTACATCCATTGGCCTACACCTGCAGCTGTGTCTTCCATCACTCCTCTGCAACCCTGCAGGATGAACACTTTGGTTTCTGGTGCAGGAGTGGACAGCTGGCTGAAGTAAACAAGTTGCACATCTCTGTGATGCGGAGAAAAGGTGCCTTCTCCAGGACCGCAGCTTCCATCAGCACCATAGACGATGCCCCCTGTTGAGCCATGGCTCAAAACTGCGACAAAGCTGGAGTCGACATCCCCCATCCGTGTTTTTTGAGAAAAGTAAACGAGGGCTCGTCGCATGTGCCAAGCTGTGAGGTCAGTTTCACTATAACGTCGCATCCAAGCACGCTGCTGAGCAAGTCTTCCAAAAGCTGTGGATCATTAGCAGTTCCAGTCCTTACAGACAGTGTTTCAAAGCTCTCATTGCCAATAATCATGGTCAGGCCTTGTGGGTACGAGTCCGTTTTGGATCCCACTCTTTGTAGAGTAGTGGCCCTGTAGCCACAGAGGCTGTAAGCCACCACGCGCATGCAAACACACACAAAAACACACACACACACACACACACACATAACAGCCTTAAATCTAAATTTTAAAAAAGGGGGAGGGCGAAGGGCGCAGCGGGAATGGAGGGGGGGGGGGGGGGGGTCATATTATTCAGTCTTCAGTGGAGATCACCGTCTCCCACGTGAGTGACTACAGCTCAAAGAATAGTCGGCCTTAAGTGGAATTACATGAAAGAAAACTCCAGTGCTGCTCATTCAAGGTGCAGCCATTCCAATTACCCCTCCCCACCCACCTCCACCCCTGGGGGGATCCATAACCCATGGATTCACCACTGTTGAAATCCAGTACCGCCGTTCGCTGACTGCCATTGGATACTGGTAGGAATATTGTCTTAACTTTCGGATCAGAATCCTTCCCTGCCTAGCAGAGCCTCCGCAGTCCTGGAGTGCACCTCACTACTGTGCTGCATTTCATGTTCTGAGTGGTGTGACTTGTCTGATTGAAATGTTTGGTGACATATTTGTCAGTGTTTTGTGTTGATATTTGAACGGTTTTAGTTGACTACTGATATATGAAGATTAATTTCTACCCTAAATAGTTGTGTAACCACAGGAATAGCAGTAAATGGTTGCAGTCTGTACAAAATAGCTGGCAGAGCTTATGACGGTTTCATTACGTACAATATTGGGATGTGAACAGCAGCAGAGCATGCGATATTTCCGTTGTAAACAGAATTGCTGTCTGTTATTGTAAAAGGCATTTCCACTACAGTATCTTCTCCTGTGTTTAACCCCCAAGGGTTTGTGACCATGCAGGTCAGAAGGCACAAGTCATTGAATGATCCCTTTGGGTCTGCGTACAGGAACACAAATATGTTGATGGAAAATTAACTTCTACCAAAAATGGTGAAATCACTACAGGCATAGCATAAGATGATTCCACTCTGCACATCATCACAATGTGAATGATGGCAGAGAGTAATACATTTTACTTCGTAGAAATGACCCTGGATGAAAATAAGGTAATTCGATTCCAGACGGAATGGCCATCAATAGTTGTAAAAAAGCATGTCCAACTCCTATATCTGCTTCTTGTGGTCGGAAGGCTCGCATGGCCTAGTGATCCCTTAGACTTTGTAGACAGGGGCATCAATACTCTGATGAAACACTAGTTTTCCAAAAAAGCTTCTAGGCCAAGTTGTTGACAGGCCTAAACACGTCTCCTATATCTGAAAGTCTGTCTTCTTTGTCGGGGTATTGACAACTGTTAGTGCACCACAGGCAAAGCATAAGATGGTTCTATTCTACACAAAGTAGCCATGTGAACGCCGGCAGAGCGCAAGATAGTTCCGTCATACACAAATTGGCTATGTGAGCAGCAGCAGAACATAGGGACAGTTCCTTTCAACACAGAACGGCTGTCAGTCATTGTAAAAAGCATACCCGCTTCCATATCACATTTGCTTTCATATCTTCGCCTCTGGTTGTCCTGGAAGCTGCTAACTCGGCATGGTCAGAGAGCACGCGTCGCCCAGTGAATTGTCAGGCTCTGCTGACAGGAGCATTAACATTTTGTTGGAGCACTACTTTTCCAGAACGCTTCAGGGCCTGCACAGCCATGTTGCTGACTGGCCTGAGCACAGCGTGGTCATTGATGCCCCTGGTAGTGGTAAGGTCTCATGTCAGAAAGAGTATACTGTCTGTGGTAAGACATTGACGGCTTACATGTTAAGATACTTAAAATTTATATTCATCATAGATACTTGAAAATCGGTTTCTACCAAAAATGTTGCTATATATCACAAGCATAGCGTCCGACGGTACCATTTTGTACAAAATAAGCTTATAAATGCTGGCAGTGCATAAGACATTTCCATTATATACAAATTGACCGTGTGAACGTGAGCTCAACATGGACAATTTGATTTTCTACACAGAATGGCAATATGTAATTGTAACAACAACAAAAAAACACCAATTCTGCTTCCATATCTGCTCTCGTCTTTAGCACTCGGGAGCATGCGGGGTGGAGTGGGGGTTGCGGTGTGTCCGTGATCGGAGGGCTCAGGTGGCCTAGCGATCCCTGACTGCTGATAAGGTCTGCGCATCAGTATTAAGGAATGCAACTTGTCCAGAATGCTTCTAGATCTGTAAAGCTAAGTTGCTGAATGGCCTAAGCACAACGTGGTAGTTGATGCCCACGACTGGGTTCTCCCATATCAAAAAAGGGTATGCTCTGTATGTTCAGCTATCACTGACTACTTGTGCGTCAAAGGATATATAAGATTGATTTCTTCCAAAAATAGTTGTGTAACCAAGGTATATAGCGTAAGGTGGTTCCATTCTGTACAAAATGGCTGGCAGTGCATAAGACAGTTTTGCGACGTACAATTTTGACATGTGAACACCATCAGAACTCAAGACGGTTCCATTCTACACAGAATAGCTGTCTATAAAAGGCGTTTCCGCATTTGTGTCTGCTCCTATCCTTAAGACTCCCCTCCCTCCCTCTCTCTCTCTCTCTCTCTCCTCTCTCTCTCTCTCTCTCTCTATCTCCAGGGTTTGTCACATTGTGGTCTGAGAGCATGTGTCATTTGATGATCCCATAGGCTTTACTTGAATGGAAAATTAATTTTAGCCAAAAAAACAGTGATATCACTACAGGCATAGCATAAGATGATTCCATTCTGCACAAAATCACCATGTGTATAATAGCAGCGTGTAATACATTATCTGATTGGTTTAAAAGGACCATGTGACCCCCCCTGATGAACATAAGAGAGGTCGATTCTACACGGAATGGCCGTCTGTAGCTGTAAAAAAGCATTTCGGCTTCAATGTCTGCTTCTGCCTTTAGCCCCGTCTGGGGAGTAGCGACCTTGTGGTCGAAAGGCTTGCATGGCCTAGTTATCCACAGACTTTGTTGACAGGGGCATTAATACTCTGATGGAACTCTAGTTTTCCAAAACGCTCCTAGGCCAAGTTGTTGACAGGCCTAAGCACGTTTCCCATATCGGTTAAAGCAGTTTTCTTTGTCAGGGTATCGCTGAGTGTTATTACACCACAGGCAAAAGCATAAGATGGTTCCATCTGCACAAAGTAGTCATGTGAACGCCGGCAGAGCGCAAGATAGTTCTGTCATACACAAATTGTCCATGTGAGCACCAGCAGAACATAAAACAGTTCCTTTCAACACAGAACGGCTGTCGGTCATTGTGAAAAGCATTTCCGCTTCCATACCGCATTTGCCTTCATATTTCTTCTGCTCCTAGCTGTCCCGGTGGTTGCCAGGTTGTCTTGGTCGGAGGACATGCATCGCGCCAGTGATTCGTAAGGCAGGAGCACTTTGTTGAAACACTTCTTTTCCCAAAACGTTTCAAGGCCTCTACAGCCAAGCTGCTACAGTTTGATACTTTGTGTTGTTTGTTTCTTTATGCTGACATCCGATGTGTAGTATAAAATCTGTTCTGTAATGTCATGCCAGCTTCCCCTACATGTGTTGTGGCAGTGTTAACACTCGACATGGATAACTTTGGATGACTGACATGTGTGGAATGGAATTGTCTGCCTTTTTTTTTTTTTTAACAAACATGCCTGAAATTGATTTTGAAGAAGAGACAGCCCTGATATGGCTCTTAGTGGTTGCCTGGGCTAAGAAGTATATGAATTTGAAGTTTCAAAGATCCATTTTCTTCAAATATGGTCAAGAGCGCGCACGTACACACACACACACACACACACACACACACACACACACACACACACACACACACACACACACGTATGCACGCACGCATGAACGCACACACACATCCATGCCTTGTTTGGAAACGGTATCGACGGTTGGAAAAGTTATCAGTTGAGTCCACCAGACTGACGGTGAATGCAGGCGGAGTGTCAGAGGTGGAATTGAATTCACGGTTTTGATCAAACAGCTGTTAGTGATGATCCAGTGTGATGTTCAGTTTTTCCCTGAAACGTTTCTCAGGGTTCTTGCTAGTCCATTATGGATTGCCGATATAAATATACCATACGGGATCGGTTGCTGGACTTGAAAATAATCTTCCTCCATCTGTTCTACTGTGTTCAGATTTCCTCCTATACAGAGACGCTTGATGGGAGGGGGGTGGGGGACATGAAACCAGTTTACAAAAACTAAGTGCTACACTGGACCAGGAGAAGCTGGGTAAAGAGATAAATTTACCCGAAAATACTGAAACGGGGGGGGGGGGGGGGGGGGGGGGGGGTGGGGATTTGGGGAAGCCTATACACAGACTAAGGAGGGGGAGGGGGGGGGGGATATAAGGAAAACATGAGATCAATAACAAAATTCAAATTAAGTTCTACACTGGATCAGGGAAAGCTGGTAAAGAGGGAGGTCTAACCGAGAAAACTAAACAGGGGGAAGGAGAAGGGGGGGGGGGGAGGGAGTTATACAGTGAGACTGAAAAAAAGGGGGGGGGGAGGGGGGTAAGGAAAACATATAAGCATACAACAATATACATATCTAAGTTCTATACTGCACCGGGAGAAGCACAGAAGTGGGAAGGGAGTGCAGCACTGGAAGACGTGTGATACATATAAAAAAGAAAAATTTACAGCTGTATTGTTTGCTGCCACAGTCCAGGTCATTCATCCAGGATCTGCCTGCAAACAGATCGTAAGGCGAACAGCGACCATGGCACCACAAGGTTGAAAGAAGGGTCTTGCTGGCGACGTTCACATATCGACCATTACCACCAGAGTCTCGGTAACAGCAGCAAAGCAGCATAACGGTAGCAAAGCAGCACAGTAGCAGAGCAGAACTAGGACAAGGCAAACAACAAAACGAAGCACCATTACCGAATCACGATATTTAAAACAAAACCAAGAAGAAAATCAGTCATCACTAGATGATCAAATGTAAAAATGAATAGAGTCAAACAGCAGAACACATTACATCACATTTATCAAGAGAAATGATCAAAACACTTTTTTTTCGACGACTGCTTTTATTGAGGTCAAACGACCAGGCAGGCTTCCGTTGATTCCATTGGTTGGGAAGATGCAGTCTTGTCTGATGAACTACGTGGACTGGGGGGGGGGGGGGGGGACTTTTTCGTGGACTTGTTATTTTAATCCTCGTGCATATTCGTAAACATTTTCAGTAGTTTGAGTGTAAGAGAAGAGAGAGACGGAAACTGAACTTTCATGTATTATAGAAATGGGTAGCACTGGGACAGCCAATATGGGGGAGGGGGTCGAAATACGTTTTTCCAGATTGACCTTCCACGCTGCCCCATTCTGCAGACTTGTGGCCCAATCAGCCAATGAGGACAGCTTTTATTTTCAATCTCTGGGGCATTGACGTCACCCCTCCGCGCTTCAGGTTTAGTCACCTCTCTGATTTGCTGGTCCAGTCAGACCTGCGTACGGCCATGGCAGGGATGGGTATATGCCCTTTTTAGTGTCTGGGACTCAGCTGATTTTAAGACGAATGACACCCTTGCCTGGCAACTGAGATGTAGTTCTAGAATGGGTATGGTTCCTTCTGTGGTAGCGCTATCATATGTTCAAAACCATTTCTTAGATATATCATTCATAGATGTTTTTTATTTACAGCAAACGGTACCATCGCATCAGTCTTCCATCGCCTGACAAGATGTAATCTTGAAAAGGCCCCGCCCTAGAGAGGTTCTTTTTCTTTTTGAAACCGTCGGTTCAAACTGGTTCCATCCAGTTCACTTTGATGGTGCAGTTGTAGGCCTGACAGATTTACAAAGTTTGGGGACAGATGCCTAGTACTAGTAGTATCGGTCAGTTGAGCAAATTTGTGCAGTCTACAACAGTTAAGTTCGTACTGTGGGTGAGGTAGTCCGCTAATGTCTTCATGCAACACGCTTTTGGTCTTGTGCGAAGGATTTGTGATGTGGATCAATATTGTGGTCATTTTTTTTTTATCAGACATCACTGCTGTGTTTGTGTGTGGTTAGAAGCCATAAGGTTCAATATGTGGATGAGGTTGTCCGTTTAATGTCATCGTGCAAGACCCTTTGGTTTTTGTTCCAATGACTTGTTGATCAAGGTTGTGACAATTTGTTGCTTAAAGAGAATCACCCGATTCAGAAATTAAGCAATGAAGATACAGCTTGACAAGTCTGAGTACTGATCCTTGTTGTTCAGACTGTGCACCTTCTTTCCGCATGACTTTCAGTTGGAACTGCAGTAGATCCACGTTTAGCCAAAAGTGGCATTGCTTAGAATGTGCACCTTCTTGCTGCATAACTTTAAGTTTGAATGCAGTAGATCCACGTTAGCTCAAGGTGGCATTCTTCAGACTGTCCACCTTCTTGCCACATAACTTGAAGATGGAACTGCTTTAGCCTAAGATGGGACGTAAAGGCAGCCATAACCTAGTATGCGAGCTCGCGACGCTTGCAAATCATGATAATGTCTGTGAAGAACAGGGTGTCGTCAGATGGGTGAAGGGCGAAGAGTTGACTGGGAATGGAATGAAGTTTACCGAAGGAATGCATATCTAGCCTCTGTAACATTCAGATAATCAAGTGATATTAATTTCGTGAGGTATAAGGATAGCATAAAGTTCAGTTCAGTTCTAGCTAGGGTTGAATATCCTCCCACTCCCCCATCTCAAAACATTTCAAGCAGATTAAGTGTTTTCCTGCTCCTGATCTCCGACATTCAGGCAGGTGAAGCGTTTTCCCACTCATTTGTCCGACATGCAGGCAGGTGAAGCGTTTTCCCACTCAGCTGTCCGACATTCAGGCAGGTGAAGCGTTTTCCCACTCAGCTGTCCGACATTCAGGCAGGTTAAGCGTTTTCCACTCCGATGTCCGACATGCAGGCAGGTGAAGCGTTTTCCCACTCAGCTGTCCGACATTCAGGCAGGTGAAGCATTTTCCCACTCAGCTGTCCGACATTCAGGCAGGTGAAGCGTTTTCCCACTCAGCTGTCCAACATTCAGGCAGGTTAAGCGTTTTCCCACTCCGATCTCTGACATTCAGGCAGGTTAAGCGTTTTCCCATTCCAATCTCCAACATTTAGGCAGGTTTAAGTGTTTTCCACTTCGATCACGGACATTCAGGCAGGTTAAGTGTTTTTCCACTCTGATCTCTGACATTCAGGCCATCAGAAAAGTTTGTACGCAACTCGTTGGGCCAGTGTGTTTTTTCTTCTGTGTGTTCGTGCCGTTTCATCTGGCTGTCAGAATGATTTGTTCAGTTGCCACATATGATAAGAATTCAGTGCTATGTTCCGGGCTGTTAAGTTGTCTTGCTGCTGGTGTTTGATTCTTTGTATTGATGCATTTCTTTGTGTGGACATGTGATTTGTACTTGTATAGTCTCTTCTGTCATGTGCCAGCTTCCCCTGTTGTGTGTTGTGGCAGTTTTGACAGTCGATGAGGTAGATAACTTTGGATGACTGACATGTGGGGTGGAGTTGTTGGCACTTTTTAAACTAACATATCTGGAATTGGAATGTGGCAGCCTGATGGCCCTTCGCGGTTGGCAAGGCTATAAAGAACATGACTTGGAGGTTTCAAAGCGTCATTTTCATTAGATATGGCCAAGTGCGTGCAAAGGGTTTTTTTCTTTTGTTGTTTGTTTTTTAATAAATGACTTGAGAGTTGATTTGAATGCGGTGACAGCCCTGATGTGGCCCTTTGCTGTCGGCTGGGCTATAAGCAACATTAACTTTCTGTAGCGCGTGTTCAAGCACACACACACATACATGCGCACGCGCGCGCGTACACACACACACACACACACAACACACACACCACACACACACACACATCGCCCTAAATCTAAATTTTTAAAAAGGGGAGGGGGCAAAATTTTTAAAAAAGGGGAGGGGGCAGGTCATGCAATCCAGTCTCCTCCAATGGAGATCACCCTCTCCCATGCGAGTGACTACATCTTGAAAGAATAGTCCCTCCACGAAAATGATGCTATGATCGTGGTCACAGTGACACAAATCTCCAAACAGTCCGAAGGGTACAGGAAAAACAGCCCTCTTTCATTGTACAGAAAGTACTGTGGCTGTACCACATGTTTTGATAAATGTAAAACAGATTGAAGTAACTGACAGTCAAACATCAAGAAATAGTATACATGTACTTAAAATGGATAGGATATTAATAGCAGGTTGGTTGAAAAAGATGGTTTGGAAATTAAGTGGCATTGGCTGGTAGCTTTTGCTTTGGATGTGATTTTTTAGGAAGTTTTTTTTTTTTTTTTTTTTTTTTAACTTAATCTAAGATTTTAGTGAAAATAGGCCAAATTGCGGTTTCTTTTTTTTTTTTTTTTTTCAGACGGAATCAGGTTGGTGCCAGTCGCATCAAACCTTCCCTTGTACAGCGACTCGTATCTCTTTTAAAGGCGAAAAAAAAAAAAAACTCTGTGGCCCATTTCATGTGATGCATCACTCACTACAAACTATGTTTTATGAAGAGTTGGGATTTAGCAAGGGAAGAGTTTTTCCATAAGTACAAGGCCAGCAGCCTGGCGACGGCTTTTTGTAATCAGAGCGACTGCATGCCTGAAGTGATGGGTAGAAGGTTTGGTGTTTCTCCCTTTACTTTTCTTGACTATTTTCCAGACTTATCATTTTTTTTTCTCAGGCGCTGTTATTGGTTGGGTCAAAAAAGTAAATTTTGACAAACGAGCATGTCAGTGAAAGATCCGTCTTGCAACTTTTCCTTTGACAGTGTTTTCTCTTGATGAGCTGAAAATAAACTCTTCAGACCTGTAGCGATTCTGCTCCCAGCTTGATGACATCCATTACGAGCAGTTTCTTGAACATCTCTTTGAAGGCGTTATCCATATTCTTTTGACAAGTGTACGATCAGATCTGGACTACGGGGTATTTTCCATCTTGCGAACAGAAAGCCCTCATCATCCAGTTCCCAAATCTGGAAAAGGATTTAACCAATCCAAATTAAAATCGCACAGCGCTCAAACCAGTTGCCTTTCTTTAGTAATGCCCCCTTGGAGATGCCTGTGTCTTTTTGCACAAATTCCACGCCTTCTGGAAACTCTGTGCTAGTAACTTCCTCTTTCTGTCACTCTTTTACACACACACACACACACTCTCTCTCTCTCTCTCTCTCTCTCTTCTTCTTCTTCTTCTTCTTCACCATTCTCTACCATTGTCTGCTGTATTTCTGTCTTTATGGACCCATCTGTGTTGGTCTGGAAATTACTTTAAAATAATTTATGGTTACAATTTGGTAACGTGAGTTCAGCTTTTTTGTTGTTGCTGTAACCTGGCGTAAGGTAGTGAAAATTATAAATACTGTTGAGAGTGGACACTTTGCTGCCCCATTGTGTAGTCTCTTTGCCCTAAGGCTTCTTTATGTGTCTTTTATGGCATGTAAATGTTTTAGAATTAACCTTCAACTTTTTTAATCTGGGTAGAGAAATGTCTGATGCTACTAGTACAGCCTAGCTTTGTTGACTTGAAAGAGGTCACAAGACAATATTCCTAAAATCTGCATGGGAGTGCTAAAATCGCATTCAGGGAGAGTGATAGCGCGCTGTTTATATGGGACAGATGCCCCTGAGGCACGTCCTAAGCAAGTTTGCCCCATCAGTCAGCCTGACAGTTCAGTCACAGAGCGACAATGCAAAAATATGGAATGAATGAAACACATCACCTGTAATGTAGACATGATAATATCCCAATTCTTATCCTGGCGTGCGCTTCACATCAGATATTTGATTCTGTGGATGTGTTTGCTTGACCCATAAACTACGGAAAAAAAAAAATGAAACAAATGGGAAAAAAAAAACCCTGACATTGTCTTCCCTTTCTTTTTTCCTGCAACAGGTCTGTTGTCAAGCTGCCATGCTGTAAATTGCTTTTCATTGGTGTTTCTTTTTCACAATGCCTTTTTGGCGAGGGAATGTGATCATCTCTCCCTCCCCCCCCCCCCCCCCCCTCTCCCCACCCCCACCCCTCCCTGTGAGGTTGACAGTTTATGAACAAAAACTGAAACTGAACTTTGTCAGTGCCCTGAATGGGAAAGATGGTCAGCTCAAGACGGATGTGGAAGCATGAAGTCAGTGGTCTTTTGGTCTCAAAATAATGCAGTTTCTTCAAGTACTTTTTCACATTTGATTATTTGGCGTGTCTGAATCAGAATTCGCAAGCTTGACAATATTCACACTTACCGCCATAAAAAGAGGTGATCTGTTGACAGAGAGAAACTGAACAAAGATTCAGGAAGTGTTCTTGCATCCACAGATTTTCTCTTTTACGGGAGTAAAGTGGGTACAGCTCACGGCTTTCATTAATTGAATGTAGTCACGTATCGTAAAAAACACCACCTAGCTCTTGGCATACAAGTCCCTTTTCGCAGGAGTTGCCTCTGCTGTGTTTTGCACCTCAGATCCTGCTCAGAGATGTGCTAGACACATCACACTGAAGCTCTACACTGCTGAGTTGACAGCCATGGTCCTGGCTCTTGAAATGGTCTCTAAACCAAAACATAAAGATTTTCCTCAGGACTCGAGTTCTGCTTTGGAGGTCATTGCCGCCCGTACCCACAAACACCCTCAATTGCTAGTTTTTTTGGTTTGTTTGTTTGTTTTTTAACTATACACATGTCTGAAATCTGATGCATATAACATATATAGTTTTCGCTTAGGTCCCGGGTCATGTGGACGTTCAAGACAGTGAGGTGGTTGATCAGCTTGCTGAGAGTGCCACAAAGAAAGTTGAGCAGATTGTCTTTCTCACACGTCAATCTGAAACACAAAGATCTACGTCAAAGACCTCTGGCAAGAGGAATGGAACTCGCAGATGGACAACAAACTCTTCCAAATCCGTCCAGACGTGACAGAGGTTTTACCGGTGTTTCAGGGGTGACTGTAAAGAAAAAACTGTCTTGTGCTGTTTGCACATAGGCCACTCCTTTTACACTCATTCTGATCTTTTAAAGAGTGAAGAAGCTCCGTGTGTTGCATCCATGTCATGTACCACTCGCAATAAAACGTGTCTTTTAGAATGTTGGGACTTGCATGATGTCAGATACAAACACTTTACAGCAGATTCCATGGAAACCTTGTTCAGAGATGTCTTGCCTGAAATAATTTTGGAAAGAGATCAACATGTTTTCATCTGATCTAAGATTTTACGGAAGAAAAAATTTTAACGAAATTCTGGTGTGTTTTTAAAAGGTGTGTTTAAATGAGTTATGCGGATTTTTTTTTTTCCAATTAAGATGATATGACTTGCAAGTTGACTTAAACGTGGTTACTGCCCTGATATGGCCTTTGCGGTCGGCTGGGTATAAAGAAATCGTCTATGTTTCTCTCTTCTCCACGCTCACATACACAGACACAAGCACAGGTTCGCTTATGCTTGCACACTCAATTTACAAAACATACAGCAGTAAGGTGATACTATAGAGGGTAACTCCTTTTACATACACAAGCAATGCTTCTCAATAAAAATTATTCAGAAATTTGATTAGGTTGTTTCGTAGTATTACCCGTAGGAAGGTGTCCTGATCAAGTCAGTAAAATCATTACAGTGCATCATGTTCCCAACCAGTCCTATGGGGTCAGGGGCTGTTAGAAGAATTCAGTTGGCGGTTTGATGTCTCATGGGGCAGACCTTCATGGTGCGTATCGCTCAAAGGTGACAGCAAGCTCCAGGTGAACTCGACGACCTGACCCAGCGCAAGTGGAAAAAGTTCTGCTGGGAAAATCTGGCTAATGTCTTTTTGTTCGTTAAATGCACAGATTTGGTTCACTTTTGCCGAAGTTTGGACAGAACAACTCGGTTCCTCACAGTCTGTGGTTGGCAGCTGTTTTTGTTTTTTTTTTTTTTGTGTAAGTTTTGTTTGCTTGTCTTGGCAAAAGTAAACACTGAGATGAGTGCGCTTGACCGGTGTTGAATGGGGCTTTTCTCTGTGGAATTCTTTGTTTTCTTCATAGCGCAGCACTCCCTGCCTCAGTGCTTGTACATTCCTCTCCAGACACAGATCCCAGAGTCATGAGGTTTATGCCTCAGGTGGATCACAAACGCCTGTCTTTCTTGCATCCCAGTCATAGTGGAGCATAATGCCAGTGGGACATTAAGAAGACAGGTGTACAGATAGACCTAAACTCTGGAATATGCATGTCATCCATGCAAATGTGTATTTCTGTGGCATTTATAAAGCCACAAATGGGTAAACAAGACATACGTCAGTTAGTACATGCATCCTCAAATGCACAACTTGATTGTAGCAAAATGTCAGTTGAAGGCAAAGGTAATTTCTAAAACAGAAAAAGAAACATAATGAAATTAGTGTGTGAGTGCACTAAACAACAGGTGATGGCCATTATGTGCAAAGAACGAAATATCAACTAGGCATGCTTAAATGAGTTTAACTTTGGTCTTGCCCATCTAGTATCTGTCAGTGTATCAGTTTGTATGCTTAACTCTGTGACAATAAGAGATTGTCGCCCAATATTGTTCATTGTTTTGATCCATCGTGAGACTGAATCATAGTGTGCAAAAGTTTATAGTATCAGCCTGTACTTTGATGCCCCAGAAATTCAGGCAGACTCATACTGGGCCTTTCCAATAGCAGACACAATAACCACACAAACGTCAACTGTGATAAGACTTTGAATCTCCCATGACCTCACAAACAAGCGTGTTTACCCATATATGCAGGCACACATACATACACACGTATATGCACACAAACATGCTCATATGTGTATGCATGAGCATGCCAGCACAAGCCCGCAGTTCACACATACACACACACACATGCATGTATACACGCACATGCACACGCATACCGTTTACACTGGGGTGCGCACATGCGCACATACACACACAGGTCCATGCCCACACACCTGTGCACACACATACACACTCCAGTGTGCTCTCACCACAAACATACAGTGATAAGCATCAGACAATGCAAGGTAGGTGCCCAAGGTTTGAACAGTATGTTGGGCTAATGTGCAGGTCAGACATCTGGCAAGTCGTAGCCATGAGGCCATCTTCTTAAATTCTCAGATCTCCCTTGCTGATTCATAATCCATCATCTTTATATCATGGGCACTGTGGTGTCAAATTGCGTACATTAGTTGTAGACTATGGACTAGTCTGCATACAGTGACTCCCTGATGAAACTGAAACCGTACTTTGCTGGAGTATCTACGGTATTTGACCAAATATGATTGATTTACAAAAGAAGTGTTCATATGCACATGAAGAAAAAAATGACCATGAACACACCACATGCTCTTTTTTCAAAACTTAATTCTAATACAGAACAGGCTTCCTTTCTTCATCTCGTTTATTGATAGACAAAGAAGAATCCCAAGATGACTGCCTAAGAAAATTAATAGTGTCAGTACAGATTATTTACATAAAAGAAATGCATAGAAATTTTTTTTTTACAATTGCATATATGTGTACAAAACACAGACTTGTCATCAAAAACAAACCAAAAAGAAAAAAATGCAGTAACTTTTGTGCAATATTTTAAAATCGAGCAACACGGTTTTAAAAACACTAGGCTTAACAAAAACTGCTGCAAGGGGAGGCAAGAGGACTGAGTGAGGGCTCGTTACCAGGATGGCTTCCTAATGAAAGATGTTGATGGTGGAATTTTGGTCTGTTTGAAAGGGGTGAAGAAGGAGACATTGGATAACATGGAGAGGGAGAAGGAAACAGAGAGGAGGAGAGGAAGGGAGAGAGATCCAGAACAGTGACAACATAAAATACAAAATCAAGGTCCAACTTTCTTTTCTTACTTTATAACTTGAAAAGACTTTTTTTTTTAACAAAAAAACCCACTGAGAACTGAAACAAGAGATAGGGAAGGGATAAGGAGGGGAAAAAAAATGAGTGAGAGGAGGAAGGGAGGGAAGGAAGAAAAATAGAAAAAAGAGGGGAAAAAGCAAAGGGTGGGGGAAAGGTGAGAGGGGAAAGGTGGTTAGGGAGGTTGGCAGGATGGGGAGGTGACACAGCAGGTGAACACTAAAAGGATTGGTTCTGCAAACATACAATCCAATAATCCAAATTCAGTTTCAAAAAAATGAAAACGGATTTTTTTGTATGTTAGTATTTATGAGTGTGTGTGTGTATCTTCTTGTGAAGCTAGTACAGTATTAAATTCAACCCTTCCCTTCCCGTTTGTATGCGCATGCATGTAGTCTGGGTGAATACATGTGCAAAAAAAAACACAAACATAATCCTCATGAAAATACAAGCTTCTAACCAGATCAAATAATGTGTACTCGCATGTACACACGAGTGTGAGATCATACCCAACATGATACCTTTTTTTTTTTTCTTTTCAGCCATTTTGACCACCTAAATGTGTCAAGATATTGCCCATCAAAAATTCAATCAATGAAAAATCACCAACAATGAAACCTTACAAAAGTTTTCCCTTCTTTCATATTTCTTTCCTTACTCTCCTGTGAGGTTAATCACTAGTTCACTGCAGCGACGTTCTCATTCACCAGATCCCCCCTATCACTATCATAGCCTTGGGGGATACAAGATTCTACCCCACTCCCCCCCCCCCATCACTACCATAGCCTTGGGGATGCAAGATCATAAGAACTTTGTGTTTGGATAGCCAGGCCTTCCCACGTGGTTACCATACTTTTTCTTAACATGCCAAGGGCTATAACCATCCACAGCAACAACACTGTACGTTTACAAAGTCAAGATTTTCGGTAACATAATTTCCTTGTACAAAGGAAAGCTTGTCCCAACCCAAAATATGATCCCAGCTGAATATGCAAATGTGATCAAACGAAAACCACAAAAATTTTGGGTATTCATCTATATCCTCATCCATTTTCATTTCAGCACTCAGTAACCTCATCATGTCTTCGTAATTTTTTAGAAAAACATAACAGTGTTGGCCCCTCGGCCCCAAACAATTCAAAAATCTGTCCCCAATCCTTGACAGATCATTTCGTCATCACTATGCTTTTTCCCCCTCGACAAAATACCTTACACCAAAGATCAGTTCGTCATCACTATGCTTCTTCCCCCTCGACAAAATACCTTACACCACACAAAGTTCTCTTTCCTTGTTCAAACGCTTACTTATTACTAACCAAACTAAACAAAAATCAACTTTCAAAAAAATACTTGCCCGATGTCCTCGAAACCAAATATGGGAAGGTTCCCCTTTCTTCTTTTTGCAAGCACTTCACACGTCCTGCCCCTTTCTAACCATCTTCCGCTCTGAGCATCGAAACTCCAAAAAATGGTCGATGCTATCATTATTTTTGGCAAATTGTTCTTCTGTAAAACATAGTTCCAGTGTCTAATCAAAAAAAGGTCATAAATCTTGACCCAACTAGTCTTAAAAGTTCAATTAAACTTTGACTACTTCTTGGTTTATTTCTATTTTAAATAGAATCCTTATACCCAAAGTTAGATTTTAAATTTCCTTACAAGGCCTGTATTAATCCACTGATTTAAAAAAAAAATTTCCCCAAATCCATTTCTCTTTCTTTTCTGACTTCTCTAGGTATTAGTTCACAGTTACTAAATGGCAACAAAACCACAAAAAACAAAAACTACTTTACAGTCTTAAATATTACTCTACTGGTAGTACTTTTAACTACAGTACTACACATATCAGCCATGATGCTGGTACATTTTCTTTTTTGTTATGACCATAGAAAACACATTGTGATATCTTTTTGCTTCATAACCATAAAAATTTGACGTTTTCAAGACTTTCAGCTAAGTCAAGGAACTTGAGAACTGATTTCATTCAGCATGGAACAAAGTTGAAGGATACACTTTTGTTGTCTTAACTTCATCACTAAACTATAAATGTACATGAAATTTAACCCAAAAAATATTGCTGTATCTCTTTTCCTTATGCACAGACCTATACTAGTGTATATAAATGAAAATATGAAAAATTATTTTATTCAGTCTTTTTACTGTACCCCAGTCATTTATGTATCCAAGATTGTGGGGTGTACTCTTTCATTGATCCTTTCATTTTAAGACTAGGTTTGAAATTCTGATCTTGGCCTATAATACAGTTTTGTCTCTAACTTCTTTGGTGGCCTTATTTGGCCTCCATGGGTGGTTGGGCTTACAACATGACTTTTACACTCTTCCACATGACAAGAAGGGCATCAGGGAAAGCATGTCACTGTTGATTCTGTAAAGCCATATACTTAGTTTGTACTTGTGAAAAAAAAAAGTCAACGGCAGCAGGTTTTTGTTAAGGGGAAAGATTCAAACACTGAATGACAATAGAAATTTCTATTTGGATTTCTTGCATCAGAATGTAAAAGATATTGTAGAAACAGGGATGCAAGGATTGCATCTTTTAGTTTTCAAACTTGCAAATCTTAGGTTATGGTTTTATGTATAAAGCAGGTTCGCAGAAAAAGAAATTCCCGTGACAGACAGTGCAACTGAAATAAAATAATATATTCATTCAAATAAGACTTGAAACTTCAAATTTGATTCATTTCTTGTGCAGATTTTCTATTAGGTTATATGCTTAAAGTCACTAGCACACCCCTGCATAAGTCTGGGGGGGTGGGGGGGGGGGGGGGGGGGGTAATAGGGAGAGGAAGAGGGGTTATGCCTGTATGTGGAACAGAAGACCAATATTCCAAGACATTGTCAAGTTCTGGTCAAAGAATTCTAGTAGTGATCTTCAACAAGTTGTCATAGTTTAGAGAAGCTGCAGCATGGAACAGCAAAAGCATTGCTGAAGTCTGTGCTCAGGATCTTGCAGCCGTCTATATGACAGTGCTCATTATGTGGCCGTCTTTGTAGGTTTAAGTTTCAATGCATTTAATAACAAACCCAGACTGAGAAACACAAAAATTATCAAAAGAAATATAGGGAATAAAACACTGTTTCTGGTACCATGGTTCAGACTGATCTGAACATCATGTGTTTGGTATTCTAACCTATGAAACGTTAAAAAAAATAAATAATTAAGAGGTTGATAGGCTTGGAAGAAGAAAGGGACGTAACTTTTAGACATTCAGTTCGTTTCCCTTGGTTCTCTACGCAAAAACAACTCGAGCAAAACAGTGGTAATATTTTACAGCTTGCTATCTTTTTTCAACACTGAAAAAATATTTGGGGGGGGGGGGGGGGGGGAACACTTACTAATGTCAACATACACAACAAAGTGCAAAAAAAATAGCACAAATATATGTACAAAAAAATACAAACTTTTTGCGGCAAAATTCCTTATGAATATGGCAAAAAAAAAGTTGAAAAACAATAAATTAAAGACTTGGAACGAAGCACGAAGGAGAGATGAATATTGACCCATACAATAGACGAGGGATGGGGTGGATTATTCATTTTAAAACTTGACACCGAAGAAGGGGAAAGTGAGGGCAAGGGGACATGGAAAAATAATTCCAGTGTTATGTGCCACACTTAAATGATTATTTTCTAGATGCCTGCATAAAAACGCACATATTCATGTAAAAATATTTCAGCTGCTTTATATACATGCTGCTCATCTCTTATACAAGACGCAGAAAAAACTCAGAAGTAATTCCTGTCTTTCTGTGTGCACATTACCACCAGTGTAACTTCGTTTCAGGCACAAAAGCACATTTTTGCAAGTAAGCATGCAATTCTAGTAAGAACTAAGAAACAGGAAATACTATTACAAAAAAGAAAAGACAGTACAGTACTTTAAATCTGTAGGGTGGTTGTTCATGCTAGTTTTACACATATACTACCACAAAAACAATAATGATTAGAAAACAAAGTTATATATAAATACAAAACACTTTTTGCTCATGAACACACTCGCATGTTCACTAGCATAGATGGAAAATAGACAGGATCTAAAATTTTTTTCAACAGGAACACGTAGGCACTCGCACACAAATGTATAAAACATACATAATATATACATCACATAAACGCTGCCTTTTTAGAACTCACGCATGCATGCGCATAACACAGTGTACAGCACAAAATCAGAGCTGCCTTTTCAAAGCTCACACACATATACAATCATACAAAAATCAAAGCTGCCTTTTCAAAGCTCACACCACACACATACAATCATACAAATCAGAGCTGCCTTTTCAAACACTCTTACAATCTCTTCCCTACACCACACACACACACACACACACACTCAATACTTACTCATGAAAGCTGCCAGTACATTCATAACATTCAAAGAATGTCCCAGTTCAGAAATCCAAACAGTTTGCACAATTTGCCCACATCGTTCCCTCTTGCCCTCTCTTTCCAAACATTGTGAAATATTGGTATGCAGGTCTCTGCCACAAGGGACAGAATTTCTATACACACAGAGCAGAATTTCTAAACACACTGTCCCCCTTTATAATATACTATTATTTGTAACAATGACAAACAGACAGAAAGAATTCTGCATTGGGCACGCAACACAGAGGGCAACAATTACTAAACAGAACTACTAAGTATACCATTCCTTTTTCATCCCATAATTTATCACTATGTAAGATACAAACAAGCAACACATTGAATGATGTATGAGTATACCGTCGTTCAATTTAATTTCTAACTACAACAGTTGTAGAACACAATTCCGTACACACTGCCCCCTTTCACATTCCATCTCGTGAGAGATAGGCCAACAAAACATCTCTGATGTGTACACAGAACAACAGTACTGGATAGAACTTCTGAACACACCACAATCCATCACAGCCCATCATTGTCATGTGAGATGAAGGTAGGCAGAAAGTTTCGACGAGTGTGTGAAACGGGACAACAGCTGTGGAACAGAACTTCTATACCGTAATTCCCCTCAACACTATACTAACTGCCTGATAGCTGACATGCGGAATGTCTTTCATGACTGCACAACACGCCGGACAAAAGTCGCAGACCTGAATTTCCCAAAAACGTACACATGGACAGGGAAAATGTCTCTGGTTGGGGGCACGACCCTTATGACAACACATGTTGCTAGTAGGTGTGTATGACGGAAAGGACAACTTTCACAGATCAGAACTGTCCCCTCACTCCCCTCGTCAATCTTTGCGATATAGGCAGGCAGAACAATTCTGATAGGTACATGACATTATAACAACAGCTGTAGACCACCAACATAACCCCTTACTACACTTATCAATCTACGAGATATAAGCAGGCAGGACATTTCTGATGGGGGCACGACACACGGGAACAACAGCTGTGACCAGATGATGAGCACAGTGACTGCAGCATGAGATGTGATGGCAGGGCTGGAAGATGCTGTGATCTCTGCTGACAGACACACTTTGCAACGAATGTCACCCATGAAGGGGGGCGTCTCCTGCACCATCGTTAGGGGCTGCTTGTGCTGCTGGTTTGCAGTGCTTGTAAGGCTGAAAGCATGAAGAAATTGACAAGTAAGTAAGGCTGGACTGATAGGGCCTTTTGCGGTCGGCTGGGCTATAAGCAACATTATCTAATCTTAAGTATGGCAGGAAATCTTAAAGAAATGAAAGCACAATCAATCCAAGTTAGTTAGTTAGTTAGTTAGTGTTTATAGGGTCCAGCGGACTACAAAGGAGCAAATCAGGACCTCAGCTATCATATCTGCTGAGTCTCTAGATACAAATACCCACACTAGTATTAACACATCGCTTGAAGTTTATAAAGACAAAAGCACAATTGTCTGTTTAACTCCAGCAACACCTATATACATTATTAAAGCACTATAACTTATAAAATAAGTTTACCTCTTTCAAAAAAGAAAAATATAATCCACTGAAATCTCACGAAAAAGAACTGATAAATCACTGGTGGAAAAGAACTCTCTCTGATACACATCAAAATCAGCACATTCAGTCAAAAAATGATGAACACTGAAAAAGCTGTCACATGCAACACACCATGGAGGGTCTTCCACTTCTGAGTATCCAACTGTGCGTTATATAAGCTGTGCCCAATATGTAACCGTGGACAAAAACCGATTCCTCTTACGGTTACGTTACAATCGATGGGAAAGGGTTGATGATTATCTGGGCAAATTTTAAACAATTGTTATGAATTTGGCTAGACCATTCACTCTGCC
>JADBJO010018302.1:0-30000 GCA_016801955.1 Conus betulinus | reverse complement strand
CCCAAAGCGATTGTGATATATATGTAAATAACCGAAGTGCGTGCATGTCTTTCTTTCACATCCCCCTCTTCAGTCACCACACACACACACACACACACACACTACTGATTGTTTCTTTATAAACTCCCTCTCTGCGTCATTGTTCACATGTTAACATCTGTCCTCCGCTTCCCTAAAGGTGTTACACAACATCCATGTGCATGTACTGAAGAAATGCATTGTGGTCAGAACACAAAGTCCCAGAGGCGTGGAGCTTTCTATCAAGGGGGATAAAAAGGAACCAAGATGGTAATACATCAAAATCTGCATCACTTCTGTCCGCAGCGTTTTGTTTCCTTTTCTTCTTCCTTTTTTTTTTTTAAACTTTACAGTTTATTTCGTTTTATTGTACTTCATTAAAAAAAAAAACTCTTCTTGGTTTGCTTTTGGAAGAGAACGAACATTGTTTGATTTTTTTTTTTTTTTTTTTTTTTTTTTTTTGAAGGGAGGGGGCAGGGGGCTAAGAAAGGGAGACCACTATGCAAACCATTTCAATACAGCCAAAGGCTGATCGGACAATAAACTGCTTTCTTCAGTTTCTGTTTTGTTTTGTTGTTTTTGATGGTGATAATGATGACAATGGTGATTATATAGGAAAACACTGATTGACTAGAAAGAAAATGTGCCTTAAATCAGCATAGACAAACTTTCTGTGTACTTTGTCAGGAGAACTTAGGATTTGTGTGGTATGTCCCTAGTGTCCAACCTAGATGCTCTTGTAGATGGAACAGCGTAAATAAAAGCAGGCAATGGGCCATTACAATTAATGGATAGTCATCTCTGTGCTAAAGAAAAATATCTGTGAAATACATACCTGGGCATTTACACACACATCCACATATATGCATGCAGAGATTGTAAGGAGAACAGAAAGAAGGTGAAATCAAGACAGACACAGAAAGAGAAAATACCAAATGGAAGGCATGAAAACATAAATGTGACCTTTTTTTCTTCTGTTTTCATAATGAAGAAAGTTGCCACATAAGCATACTTCATTTCTCTCCTACACACTGGCATACACACTCAATATTCTTTCCTACACACTGACATACACACTCAATATTCCTTCCTGCACACTGACATACACACTCAATATTCTTTCCTGCACTCTGACATACACACTCAATTTCTTTCCTACACACTGACATACACACTCAAGTTTCTTTCCTACACACTGATATACACAGTCAAGTTTCTTTCCTGCACACTGACATACACACTCAATATTCTTTCCTGCACACTGATATACACAGTCAAGTTTCTTTCCTGCACACTGACATACACACTAAAGTTTCTTTCCTACACACTGACATACACACTCAAGTTTCTTTTCTACACACTGACATACACACTCAATATTCTTTCCTGCACACTGACATACACACTCAAGTTTCTTTCCTACACACTGACATACACACTCAAGTTTCTTTCCTACACACTGACATACACAATCAAGTTTCTTTCCTACACACTGACATACACACTCAATATTCTTTCTACACACTGACATACACACTCATATTCCTTCCTGCACACTGACATACACACTCAATATTCTTTCCTACACACTGACATACACACTCAAGTTTCTTTCCTACACACTGACATACACACTCACGTTTCTCTCCTACACACTAACATACACACTCAAGTTTCCTACACACTGACATACACACTCAATATTCTTTCCTACACACTGACATACTCACGTTTCTCTCCTCCACACTAACATACACACTCAAGTTTCCTATAAACTGACATACACACTCAAGCCTGTAATCTTTCATAAGAAGCCAAGTGAGACTTGGTGCACTTACTTAATCTCTCTCTCTCTCACACACACACACACACACACACACACACACTGCACGTGCGCGCGCGCGCGCACACACACACACACACACACACACACACACACACACACACAAATAGACTTAAATACATGCAATCCAAGTAACAAGTCCATCATACATTGTAAAATGGTTATTATTGCCAAAAGATATTGTACAAAATTCATCTGTTCATGTGATATGTTTACATTTGATCTTACAATAAAAAATACATCCTCAAAAAAAAATGGAATCGGAACTCACAACCATATTCACACTGGAATATACATCTACAATAAAATGAAAGGAAAGACAAGAGGTCTGGAAATCAAGAGCGACAAAGGAATTCTGAAAACTTGCTGTCTGCTAGAGGCAGAAGATGGGGGAAGGGCATTCTGTTTACTGTGTTAGGAAAATATTTGCCGATGATCTACCAGCTGTAGCTTGCAAGTGTTTGACAGTACATGACAGCAAACATACATTAAAAATAATCTGGAATGAAAACTCATAACGCTGTTCACACAAGAATACACAGCCACAATGAAGCGAAAAGAAAGCCAAGAGGCGTGGAAGTCAAGAGCGACGGAGGAATTCTCTGGATTCTAAAGTCAAAGGATGGGGTGGATACAAAACTAGTGGCGAAATTACTGGATACAAGCAACAAAAAAAAAAAAAAAAAGGAGGGGGAAAAAAAGCATACAAAACAGTCAAGCACGTTAATAACTTTAATTCCTTGATGATGTTATTACTTTTGCATTTTCAGCCTGAAAAAAAAAAAAAACTTATTTTTTTCTATTATCAACACTTCGTTGCAAATGGGGATTTAATGAAATGAGCTTTTTTTTTTCTTTTTTTCTTTCAACAACCAAACGAGACTTTTCAAACAATTTTGATTAGGTGGATGCTAGACTGGCATACATCTGTCGAGGAATATCCTAGAAGTTCTCAGCAGTTCAGTGTAATTGTTCATCCCCATTTCATGTTTCTTCCATGTTCACTCAAACTTTCCTCCATACAATTTTTTTTCTGACAAACAATCCCAAATAACTTGTATTCCAATTACATACAATTCAGAGAATATTCTGAATTTTGTGTCCATTCATGCAAGAAACTATGCTTCAATACTTGATAGTTTGAACACTGAAATCATTCAAACCCCCAGTGGAAAGAAAAATGTATCGAAAGAAACCAAAGAACTCTGAATGAAAACTGATGCTTTCAAAACTGCATGGGTGGGGTAAGCAGAAAGATAATGGATAAACAAATCATACTCTGTATCCCACATGGTTAATGCTTTTGTAGTGAAAGATCTACTATCCACGTATTCAAACAAACAAAAATCATACACCAAACTTTCATCTTTCTTGATTCAAGTCCCATTCTTTATCCACTTATAAAAGAATCTCTTCTGATGGATAAGTTGATTTTAAAACAAAAGAACAATTTGAGATTTCAGACAAAGTAAAAATGGAAAACAAACAAACAAGAAGAAAAGAAATGTACCAGATCATCATCACCAACACTCAAAATTGCAGTTGAAATGTCGAAGTGTAACAGCTGAATAGACAGTATTCAGAATCTCAATTAACCTAATTATTATGCTTGTAAACTGAGATTACTAAAGAAGATAGATGGCAACTCAAATCAGTTGTGTGGTAACTCAATATTTTACATACAATATGAAACAATTCGCACTGAGATGGCTGAGCATTCCATGTAATTGAGAACAATCTTTTCAATTTAGCCTGCTTCAGATCTACCCTACATGAACAGACATTCCGAGTATACCATATTTCAAATTTTGAGTGAAAAAAGCAAACTCTTCATCATGTTTGAAAAGTAACAAGAAAACGAAAACGTGAGCTAGGCCCGAAGTCAGTACATTATTATTACAGACAAACTGATGACATTTCTTTTAACTCACCACCAACTAAAAGCCAGCAAAAGCTGCCTGCACATTCAAAGGCTTTGATAGAAACAAAATCAAGGTGAACTTAATCTCTTTCAGCATACTGCCCAGCTGCTGGGAAACACCTAAATCTGAGAAAAACATTGATTTCTAAATGGGACAGTGGTCTGACATTGCACTACAACAAGATTTCTTTCATTTCTTCCATTCAAAAAACAAAATCTAAATTATTTTCTAATGAATGCATTTGAATCAAATAGTAAATTGGATCTATGATGCACGTTTCCTCTTTCTCTCTCCCACTCTCCTCAGCACATAAATGACCCGTCCTCCATACCCCCTACCCACAAAACACACACGCACACACACACACACACACACATGCACACAAAGGACACAATGTGTAAGCAAATGCAGTAAAGGTTACTTTCTCTAGTAGTATTATCTATACGAATCAACTACAATGCTAAATAATGAAGGAAACATAATGAACACAGCAAAAAACGGCAGGAAAACAGATGAGATATAGATGAGAAACATGGCAGTGAGATGTGAACAATTGCAACAAATGGAAATTGGAATTTCAAAACAAAACAAAACAATTTTTTCCTGTAGGAAGAAAAATCACCCTCCTTCAGACAAGTTCTACTAGTTATGAAATCGATCAAGGCAATATGAAGCACAGAGACAGAATGTGCGTGGACAGAGACTAGCAAAAAAACATAAAGCAGACTTGGACAAGGTACACTTTTTCCTGTCACATACTCATAGACAAGGTTAAGATTCTACCCTGAAGACTACCAGGAGATCAGTGCAAAGTTGTGACTACTGTGCAGACATTTCTACTGGAAAAGGAAGAAACTGGACGTGGTAAACATTTTAAAATCAATAAGATGCCTCACCTCCCCAGACCATAAAAAATCTCCTGCTTCCTCTGCTCTCTTTTCATTGCCCATTTGTTAGAAATTTCAAAACACTTTCAATGCACACAGTTTCACAAAAAAGATTCCTTCACTTCAGAACAGAAAGCTTCAGCATCAGAACAGAGAAAAATTATTATAATCACAACCATAACACAAACAATATGATAATAAAAAAAGAAAAACAAAAAACATTTTTAGTAGCATACAATACCCCTCATCAATTATGCTGCCAGTACATATCCTTCCCCATTTCCAACTGTCTAATTACCAAAACCTATGCAAACTAAAACTTTCTTTCTCTCAAAGCCAAGATGCTAACACCATCAACCTTATCTGCAAGCAGAAATATATTTGTCTTGCAAAAGTGTATAAGAACTTGAAATATCAGCAGAGACAAACACTGAAACAATTATGTTTAACATTACAAATGAAATTACACAAATCCATTGCTTAAGCAAAAAGGAGTTGTCTAAGTTTAAAAAAGGGACAACATTTCAACTGTGTAGACATTTATCTCTTCTTTGTTAATAGATAAACAAGTGCAAAGCTAGATACAACAAACCAATGACAAAGCTTTAAACATTAAGGAAAATGTGTATACTTTTCAAAGAACAGCATTAAAATCAAGGCATGAAGTATTTTCAACAGATCATCAGCAATCAGGGACACATTGTAATAATTAAAAAAAAAAAGCTCTTTTTCATGTTTGTACATCCCATACAACAATTTGCAATTATTTGATGATACTGGCATCAAACTACTCATTCATCATCTTGCATAACAGCTAATGATATGTTTTGGGTATAACACTTCTAAAATCATCTTTTTCTTCCACTGACTTTTTCAAACATGCCGACACGCACACACCTCAAACACACGCATACAAAGAACTAACACACAAGATAACCACACTTTAAGAACCTGTAGATCGCCAACCTTTCATACAGAATAGTTAAATCTGTTAGAAATCACAACTACCAGACCCTAATGCATGTGCACTTCAAATTTTTCATAATAATTGATGATCACTTCAACTGTTCAAGAAGTGACATTTTCAGATCAGGTACACCATGGTTTGCTTTCTTCCTCCTGACTTTCTGCCAACTAGAGAGTTCAGATCAACGACATTCTGCGACGACAGCTAAGGCACAGGAAAAGGCAGGACATACCTACTAAAAATCATTAATTCCTGATGGATTATCTACATTTTTTTTTTGTGCAGCTGAAAAGATAAAGAGATTCATCTTTATCCCACTTTGTTACAACCCCCCCCCAAAAAAAGGTGGGAATCACAGGGAAGAAAGGAAGACCGGAGGGGGGGTCGTTTTTTCTTCTCCAATATCTCCTACACGTGTTCCGCAGTCTTCCAAATATGGAAACAAATGTGGCTTTTCAGAAGTTAAGTAACCTACCAAATCTTTACGTTGATTGTGCACAATGAGAAAGTGTACAGATGATCATTCGACAGTCAGTCAGAGTGTTACGATGCACCGATGAGGTGAGGGAAGTGCAAGTGGGACAGGAGCACCGACAGCAGCAGGGGGAGGAGGAGGGTGAGGATGGAGGACTGTAGAAGGGAACCTCCAGCCATCACTTCCGTCGTCTCTCTGGATTGGACGGCACCTGGCCGTCTGAAACGCAACGCACGCATACAGAATCAGTCGGTGAAACCTACATGGATCTGTCTTAGAACTGGACTAAAAACAGAAACCTGTAATGTTGCGGAATGTGAGAAAAGAGTTAAGACACAGAGGCAACGAAAGAAAATGTGTATGTGCATGTCATAGATATGTTTTTCAACATAATATAAATGATTATTTATGGCGCTTGATCTTACATCATATGTCCTAAGCACTTACAAATACATAAAAGGTTGAAGTAAACATAAATGAAACCAATAAGAAGATGAATATTACAATAAGTACCATGCATCATCTACAAGCAAAGGTGCATACTGACACACATCCAAGCTTATACAAACACAAACACACACACGCACACGCACACACACACACACACACACACACACACATGATCCCACACACACTGTCATATGCTTAACTAACACACTGTAGAACAAGAAAAAGACAGGACAGATAGGTTTGCAAGTCATTCATTCTCATAACATCCCAAGTGCTTACATTAATGAAATGGCATTTTCAAATGATGTGTGAATGTGTCTGTCTGACTGTGTGTGTGTGTGTGTGTGTGTGTGTGTGTGTGTGTGTGTGTGTGTGTGTGTGTGTACATGTGTACACATGCTTTGTGCATGCATGTATGTCCGTCTGTGTATGTGTGCATGTCTGTCAGTCTGTATGAGCACATATGTGTCCATGTGTGTGTGTGAGAAAGAGAAAAAGACAGAGGGAGAGGCCATACACAAGTGTGAGCAGAAATATTGTTAAAAAAAAAAAAAAACACCAGAAATACACAGTCATACTTGATAACGTTTGCATAAATCTACCGAAGAACACCGCCACAAACCTCTCCCCCCAAACCTACCTCCCACAGTGAAGTACACTGCTGGAGAGCTCCTCTCTCCCTGACCCCCGCGACTGTAGCCGTACACCCTCAGCTGATACAGAATGGACTCCGTTAAGTTGGTAATGGTGCCATAGTTGTTCCCGGCCCACGTCCTTGGTACGTGCCTTGCGAATGTTCTCCTCCCCGCTCGGCCAGTACTGCAACTGTGTAAAGAAATAACAACATTCCGTTGAGGTCTCTTTTCTCGTGGGCGCAAAAGTTTCAGCATTCACCTGTGTAAATCTTTTGTGAGTTAACTCTTTTTTTTCTCATTCTGTTATGTGAAAAAGAGATATAGTTGCGCTGTTGGAAGTGTTGCTGAACCAGGCAAAGTGTAACCCAGTGATGACTGGCTGTGTAAGACTGAGAGAGAAAAGAAGAGTAAGGCAGAAATGTAACACCTGTGCCTGGTGGTGGGGCAAGAGGTAGCATGGAGAAAATGGAGAAATGAGGACTGAAACAGTAGCCAGTCAAGGAAGAGAAAATATGCATTGGATGGATCTAGTCCATGTTATTCAAAGTGAAAAGAAGTGCTTTTTTTCCAAAGTCCACCTTAACAAATAGTGAAGAGAAGCGCACTTTTTCCAAAGTCCACCTTAACAAATAGTGAAGAGAAGCGCACTTTTTCCAAAGTCCTAACAAACTGTTTATATTTCTTTGAATATGAATCCATTGGTAGACTATCTGAGTAACAAACTATCGATATTCCTTTGTGCACATGAATTTGAATCCGCCTGAGCCCATCTAAATCATCCTGTTCTGTTTATTTTAATGAAAGAGAAGTGTGGCCCTGACAGTTGTATGAATTCTCCAGGAAAATGAATATGCATGTCTAAGGAGCGAGTGTGTGAGGGGAAAAATTTTATATATGCTTACAATTTCTCAAATAAGAGCTACAGTTCTATTTCTTTAATTTCTTCTATTTTTGCCAACTAAAGCAACATAATTCTTAGTACATAACTGTACAGAAAGCTCACATGATAAACAACTGCTAACATAAAGGCAACAGTATGAAAGCTGTTCACCTATCAGAAGTGTTCAACATACTGTATGGAAGTATCACACCTCTGTCTCTCCAAAAGTACTGAGTACTCATACCTCTTTTTGATACGATTACAGTGATGAGTAGTAGCCTGCTAACTCACATATAAGGATACAGGAGTGAGTAGTATGAGCGCTCCAAGTGTACAAGACAGAGTCCCATGTGCAAGGCAAGACATGCCCATATGCACATAACCAGGTACAAAAAATAAATCCGATTTATTTTTCCTTACGCTGATAATTTGAACAAAAGGGACACTCTTATCATTCAGTGAGCAATTCAAACTCTTATTCTCTTACCTCCTGAGCACAAATGCTGCAAGCCTTCATACATCGGGAATCAAAAAAGAAAAGCAGCTGGTGTTTCTACCACTAAGCTGAAATTTCAGAACATGATCTTCAGCAGTACAAGGAACCATCTGTAACAGGTGGTGCAGTACACTGATGAAGAATGATTAAACAAACTCATGACTGTTTTGATATCCACGATTTTGTAGGAATTTTCTACATCCAGACACCAAGATGTTGTTGTTGTTGTTGTTATACCCTGGCTAAAAGACTCCAGGGATCATCCGAACAGCCAAAGCATTTGAACACTATGGTACATATGCATCAGCTAGGGATGAGGACATTAAAGGTCTACTTTAGAGATTTTCAATAATTTGTTAAAAACAGGTCTACATGTCATATAACTACAGTATGGTATTCATTTTTCTTTTTAAATCGCCGGAAGAATTCACAGATAAAAAACTACTTTTGCACACCTGTTCAAACCCCGTGCGAAGACCGAAAACCGTGATGTGACATGATGGTGTGGTCAACAACATGTCACAAACAGCAGACTAACAACATGTGACCAACAGCAGATGAACATATCACAAACAGCAGATGAACAACGTATCACAAACAGCAGACTAATAACGTATCACAAACAGCAGACTAACTACGTATCACAAACAGCAGACTAACAACGTATCACAAACAACAGACTAACTACGTATCACAGACAGCAGACTACAACACATCAGACAGCAGACTAACAACACACATCACAAACAGCAGACTAACAACACATCACAAACAGCAGACTAACAACACATCACAAACACAAACAGCAGACTAACAACACATCACACAAACACAAACAGCAGACTAACAACACATCACAAACAGCAGACTAACAACGTATCACAAACAGCAGACTAACAGCGTATCACAAACAGCAGACTAACAACGTATCACAAACAGCAGACTAACAACGTATCACAAACAGCAGACTAACAACACAACACAAACAGCAGACTAACAGCACATCACAGACATGGGGAGTTTGTATTATACCCCCTGTTTGGCTAAGTATACTTACCATGTCAGACCATAGCATTAAACGGCTGTCAGTCAGCTCTGTCAGGCCGAAGTTTTGTGGCAAATGCAGTCATAAGATAGTCACGTGACGCCCACCCTACTCCCGCCTACGGAAGATGCCGAAGATTGTGTACTGTCCCGTCATTCAACGAGGCCTGCGCGCAAGGCAACCCCAGGGAACCTTGGCGCTAGCGGGGAAGGTAGGGCGGGCATTAGAGTCTGACATGGTAAGTATACTTAGCCAAACAGGGAGTATAATACAAACTCCCATTTTGGGCGTCGTATACTATACCATGTCAGACCATAGCAGAATTTAAAGGAATAGGAGAGGGCTGAGCGCCCTAATGGTTCCTGGGTTAACTGTTATGGCTGCATTGGCCGCCACAAATGAAACCCCTTTAGAACCATCAGCCCTGGTCATGCGGATGTCCCTTAGATAAAAGTTTATGAAAGGTTTCTCCGACGCCAGTAGGCTGCCTCCAGAGATGGGCGCACGGGGACAGAGTGCTGGAACGCTGTGGACGTGGCCAGCGCTCTGACCTCGTGGGCTCGAGGGGAAAGGGCTGGGAGGTCTTTGTGGGCCTGGGCATAGGCAGATTTGATAGTATTGGATAGCCACCTAGAAATCGAGCCCGCCGAGATGTCTTTCTTGCTGCTGGGGTAGATGGAAATAAGGAGGCTTCTCTGAGAGGAACGCCTGGGGCGGGAACGCTCCCAGTAGTATCTGAGGCACCTAGAGGGACACAGGTCCATGTCCCCGCCGCCTTCGCTGCCTAAGATATCCGCTAGGGAGCGGATAAACAAGGGAAGGAGAGGACGTGCCTGGTTCCTGTTCTTCTTCGCTAAGAACCGGCAGGAACTTAAGCGAGACCGAGCCGTCTCTGTGAAAGGCAATGTCCCGAGGGTCACCACTGAGGGCATGAATCCCACTTCTTCTCCTGGCTGAGGCCAGGAGAGAAGGAAGGTGGTCTTGAAGGAGAGAATGTCAAAGGGAATAGCGCGGAGGGGGGCTCGAAAGGGGGTTTTCTGAGGGAGTCAAGAACCAGAAGAGGTCCCCACATGGGAGCGCGCGCCTAGGGGACTGAGCTTCCCGTAGGGCCACCCCCCGAGATAGTTGTCTGAGAAGTCATTGTCGAATGATGGGCCGCCCCACTGACGGATGGTGGTGCATACGGCCGATCTGTAGCCCCAAATGGAACTAGCAGAGGGCTTTCGAGAGGACGAAAGATGGGATAGGAAATTGCCTATCTGGATGTTGGAGGGGAGGAGGTAGGGGACCGAGTTAGCCGTGCACCATGTGACCCATCTCTCCCATCGGTAATTGTAGAGGGACTCGGTGCTGGTCCTGGTCCTACGCGAGGCCAAGGTCAAGTCCCGTAATCACTGCGATGCCCCCGCTTCTGTCAGGGTATCTAGGACAGACCGGGGTCTGTCCGCGGGGGAGGCGGGGACCGGTGGGTCGCAATTTGGTTGGCATATCAGCCAAGCGTGTAGTAGGCGAAGCATCTGGGGGGTGGAGTGAGGGAGGCCCGAGCGAGGTTGTCTGAGCAAGTCCCACCGAGGGGCTAGCTGGAGAGGGGGGAACGTGAGTTAGGGACCTGAGGTCTGGGAACCACAACTGGCCGGCCACCACGGGGTTATAAGGATGAGTTTGGGTCTCCAGCCTGGCCTTCCTGATCACTTTGTGAAGTATTGGGAAGGGGGAAAGGTGTACGCGATGAGTCCCGTCCAGGGGAGGGAGAGCGCATCGACTGCGTACGCTCGGAGATCCAGGACGGGAGAGACATACATGGGAAGGCGATGGTTGAAGCGGTCGCCAAGAGGTCGACCCATGGGCTTGAACCAGTGCTCCCATACTGTGGTTAGCGTCAGCTTGTTCAGGGTCCACTCTGTGTGCAGAAGGATCCCTGAGCGGCTGAGAGAGTCTGCCAGGATGTTGCGTGTCCCTGTTGTATGTCTCGCACGGAGGGTGGTTCCCCGTGCGTGGCACCAGCGAAGGAGGGCCTCTGTCCGTAGAGAGGCCGATGGAGTGAGCCCCCCCCCCCCCCCCCTTTGTTGATGTAATGGGCTACCAACGTGTTGTCCGTGAGGAGGAGAACCAGTTGGGCGAGATTAGGTGTTGGAAGTGGAGGAAGGCCAGCCTGACCGCTTCCAATTCTAATATCTTGATGTGGAGGCGTGCCATCTCTGTGCGTCCCACACCCCCGAGGCATGACTGTCCCCCAAGTGGGCCCCCCAGCCCGAGTTGGAGGCGTCCGTGTACAGTTTGAGGGACTGAGTTGGGAGAGAGATTGGAACGCCGGTGGTCAAAGTGGACGATTGAGCCATTCGTCCGTGGCGCCAGAGAACCAGTGGGCCGTGGGGAATGGTCAGGCCCAGCGGTCCCGAGGTCTGGGACCGCCGCCGACGGAACTCCCTCTGCAGCTGGGGTTTGGGGACCCGACCTAGCGGATGAGGGCTGAAAGGGACTTCATCATCCCTAAGAGGCGAAAGAAGAGGTCCACTATCCCAGCGGACCTCTCTGGGGTCGGGGCGACCTTCATGGCAATCGTGTCGAAACTCATGCCCAGGAAATAGAACCTCTGACTGGGGATGAGTTCGCATTTGAGGGGTTGGTTACAAAACCCAGGGTGGAACAGAGCCTGAGGAGGCGCGTGGTGTGGGCTCAGCACTGAGCCCGGGAGGAGGCCAGGACAAGCCAGTCGTCGAGGTACACCAGGAGGCGCATGTCCTCCTCCTGTCTGGCTAGGGCGGCCATCTCCTTGACAACCTTCGTGAAGAGGAAGGGTGCCAGGGAGAGACCAAAGGGGAGAGAGCTTTTGAACCGGAACACCCGACCCTGCCAGACGAACCGGAGGTAACGTCTGTGAGCCGGGTAAAGGAGGATCTGGAAGTACGCATCCTTCAGATCTATGGAGGTGGCCCAATCTAGGTGGATGGAGTCCCTGATCTGGGAGGGCGGGGAGAGAGGTCGAGGATGGGCCTCCATCTCCCCGAGGGTTTGGGGATCACGAACAGGTGGGAGTAAAACCCGGGTTGGGCCTGGTGGGGGGGTTGTTCCTGTTCCGTGCCCACCGCGGGTGTGTGTCCCCTAGTCACTGGAGAGGGCGTGCCTGTTGGCCGAACCGAAATGGAGTTGCTGGCGAGGTTTCGATTTCGACCTCTGCGAATCTAGAGGGCGCTTAGCCGGCCCGGCGTTGGGAGATGGGGCTTGTCGGGGATACGGTGTGGGCCCGATGGACCTGGGGTAAGACCAATAGGGGGGCCTGGAAGGGCGTGGCTGAGGCCGGGGGGCAAAGGACGCCGCCTGCATGCGTTTCTCGACCCGAAAGGGACATATCCGAGGTGGAGTACTCGCCAAAGTGCGAGTGATCCTGGCCCGGGACACACCGAAGGGAAGCCTTGAGTGCCGGGGAGTGAAGAGCGTGAAAGCACCGCGTTTCTGGCCACTAGCAGGCAATAGAAGTGGCTTGTTGCTGCGCTGTCCGCCGCAGCCGCAAGCCGACAAGTGATGCGATATCCTGTTGACTAGGTGTCGCATAAAGGATCGCTGAATAAGCGAGATTCGTCCTCATGGTGTGGTTCGGAGGTATGTCCGAAGGCACTGGGACGGCGCCGTCATCCCCAGGCCAGAGTACCTCCGCCCTCTGCAAGAGCATGGTAAGGTAGGCATGCCCTGCAATGATGTGTAAGATGCCCATCCGGGCTACTCGGTCCCAGTCCTTTAATGCTTTAAAGGAGATGGTGCCCGAAGTAGGGGGGCCCGGTTGGGCATCAGGCGACAATCAGACTGGGATGGCCCCCACTCCCTGGTCGCCGGATTGTCTGCAAAGAGGGAGGTCACTGGGTGCTTCCTGCGGGTCCCGAGGAGGGAGCCGAAGGGGGTCGCATTGGGCGCCGGGGAAGGTCTTGACCCGGCGGGGGGACGGCGTCTGCACCCCTGGCGCGGATTGCCGGACTCTCCCACAGCGAAGTGAGGGACTGAGAGCGACGAGCCTGAGTTTGCGTTGGGCTGGGGGCGGCCCGACGATGTCAGGGAAGGCCAAGATATCGGCAGAGGGAGGGGCTTCCCTCGACTCCAAGTCCGGTCGAAACCGGTCAATGGTGCGGATATCGTAAAGGGATGAGAAGAGGTCCTCATCGTCGTCGTCCTCCGGGTGTGGGGAGTCGAATTCCTGGGAAGGTAGGTCCTCCTCAGGGGCATCTGCGCGGGTGCGTGAGGGTCCCGCCCTCGTTGGGTGGTGGCGGGGGGGGGGGGGGGGGCCCCCTCGTGGCTCTGTGCTCGGCAGACGGGCTAGGGGTGGGAGAGCCCGGACTGCCGATCGGACAGCGCCCGAGGTGGGAGACCAAGGTCGACCCAGGTCTGTGAGATTGGGTGCCACAAGCGACCATATAGCTGTTCCGGTTGGGAGTGGGTGTAAAGTCACTGGTCTCTCTCGGGGGCATAGAGCCACTGGTCCCCGGGGAGATAAGCGGGCTGTGGCGGCCCAGGGTACTGTGCAGGGACTCCCCGGGGACCGGGGTAACCTTGAGCAGCAGAGGGGGGGTAGTGTTCGACCATGGTATGTCGTCCCCCCCCCCCCCCCCGGGAGTGCGCTGGGACCCAGGGGAATAGGGCCGGTTACCCGTGGTCCCCGCTGGTAGATCCTCCCCCCGAGGAGGACGGGACCGAGGACGTTGCCCAAAAGGGGGGCGAGTAGGTCGGACCCCCAGCGTCCTGAACCCCTAGGGGAACCTGCGACGGGCGAGCGGGGGGTAGATCGGCCGTCCTTGTGTATGTTCACAACCGGTGGAGGCACTCGGTGTTCCCACGCCCAGTTATGGTCATGTGCATGGTCTTGCCATGACGTGGCCATAAAACTGCGTCCGGAGATAACGGGACGCTCCTCGTGCAGGGGTTGGCTGCACCTGTGCACGGTGGGGAAGAGCGTCGTGAGACGGCGAGTCCAGATGGGGGGGGGAGACGTGGACCCGCGCGTCTCATAAATGCGAGTGACGGGTGGAGGTTCCAGTCCAAAACCGTCACCCGTGCCTGTCCGCGCCTCGGCAAAGGTCCCCGGGGGCCGCCGAGGGTCGCGTGACTGGGCATAGTAAACGGATGTCTGACTATGCGCCGAAAAGCTAGAAGGCAGGGTGGCTGGAGGAGAAGCGGAATCCCGCTTGGATGCTTAGACTTGAGTGGATCCCTTAAGGGGGGCCTTGCCCTTTGATTTTCTGGCAGGGTGAACGATAAGCATTTTGGAAATAGCAGCCAATTGCCTAGTAGCTTTCGAACGCAACGGTCGTGCGTCCGGCGGTCGGGTAGAGGAGGGAAAGTCCCGCGTCCCCTTCGCGGGAAGGTCGTCTCCAACTACCGCGGCCGTTCTCCCCGCGGGAAGAACGGTCTGCTCGGAGTTGTTGGAACCAACTCGTTGGTCCTCCGGGAAAGCGAGCGAACTCTGAACGTCAGAGCTGCTCGGCCCAACCGAGTCCTTCACCATTTTGGGCAATGGCGCCGAGCAAAACCGGAGCACACGATCGTTAACACGACGGTCGATCGAGGAGGGTATACAGGTCGATCGACCGTGCGCACACAATAGCAATATAACACAATGGAAATATAAAAGTAAACAAGCTCGCACAGTGTCAGAAAACGCAGTAGCGATGAACGAAACCGTGCGTGAGCAACGGCAGTGGCGTGAACCAAAAGTGCTGAGTAACGCCACGTGTAACAGCAATGCCGAAGGGCGATGCGATCGCCACGCACACGAAGCCGATCGATCGAAAAATGCGGCAATGAATGGGAGGGGTGTAAACAAGTGTAGGAAGCAAATTCCGAACGACAAACCACGTGTAATAGCGTGGGCTAGAAAGCTGGTGCGACAAGGAATGAAGACCGGCGCAAAACAAGATGGCGACGAAAAACCGACCCGCGATCGTCGCAGATGAGATAGTGGAATCGTGGTACAAGTAACGGCGAGATAGAAATCGGAATTTAGGGGCGAAAAGGCCGTAAAGGCGAGTGAGAATGCAAGGCCGATGGACAAAGGGAGGCAGAGAAAACGCGATGGACGTGGCGATGGAAAATGTTGATCAACCTCGAACCGGTTACGCAAATAGACAAGAACCGGGAGCACCACGATCGCGAGAAAATTTCCGTAAATAAGGTTAGAATGCTAGCCCATCCGATAACCTCACACGTCACGATATAAGCGGAAGCCACAGATAAATGAGTACAGAGTGCAAACACAGCAATCTTTACACAAAGCAAAGTATAGGTGAGACAGAGCACAAGACTTATCTTGCTTGGGCGACAGGCCGAAGTAGAATGACGGGACAGTACACAATCTTCGGCATCTTCCGTAGGCGGGAGTAGGGTGGGCGTCACGTGACTATCTTATGACTGCATTTGCCACAAACTTCGGCCTGACAGAGCTGACTGACAGCCGTTTAATGCTATGGTCTGACTAACAACACATCACAGACAGCAGACTAACACACATCACACACAGCAGACTAACAACACATCACAAACAGCAGACTAACCATGTATCCCATCAGCGGTTCCTCGCCAACATTGGTGCTGATTCCACGGAAGTTCACGCGCACTCCGATCCCCTCAACTGAGTACACATGCACCCTCCGTTGGATACAGAGCAGGAGCTGCCAAGGGGAAGAAACAGATCACACATCAGTGTGAATCAGTAATGATACCAGTAAATGATAATCAGTCAAAAACAATAATTAAGAGCACTTGGTAAAGAAAACATTTTTTTTTGTTTCATGTAATAACAGACGTAACAGTAATGAATATATCTACAGGAAAAATCACTTCATTCCAAGACTTCTTGAAAATAAAGAGGGGTGGTAGGGGAAGGGGGGGAGGGGTAACACCAAAAAAAAAGCAGAAAAAAAACAATTAACTTTCTGACATGTTTAATAACGTTTCTGGGTCAATAAAAGAAAATTTTTTCATCTAAAATGTTATACATTTTTCTTATTGCCTGTAACACTTGGAAAATGTCATTAAGGTCAAGCATTCCTTAAAACAAGATGTGTCCACTAATCAATAACTCACTCACAGTAATCTGCTTGAAGCAATCAATCAATACAGAAGAAGTGACAAGAAAAGTTGACAGAACTACAGAAAACACATCATCTCTCTCTCTCGATCCACTTCTCACAGTCTATCTGTCTCTCCATGTTTTTCAGTAAGAAAATAGCATTACTGCACGTACTATGCTTTTGCCTTCACGCAGGTGTAATAAACAAAGCAAAAAACAAAAACACACACACACACACGCAGAGAAAAGGACCGAAAAAGCCTAATTTCTAAAACCATCTTCTTCACTGGGAAGCTAGTTACACATACCCAGGGCAGCATACTTGCAGATACTCCTTCCACCATGAAAACACCCCCATAATGCAACATTTATGAATACCACACTGACACACACCCCCCTCCTCTCCCCTCCACCTCTCCATCCCCTTCCACTGCATACACACTCACACACACAAACACAGACACACACACACAAAACACAGACACACACACAAACACACACACACACACGCACGCACGCACGCACCACGCACGCATGCACACACACACACACACACACACACACACACACACACACACGCTCACAAATATACACTCTTTACCTTCCCCCCGCCATCACACAACACACACACACACACACACACACACACACACACACACACACACACACACACACACACACACACGTGTGTCCACACGCACATACACACACACACACACACTTACCCCCTCCTTAATCCTTACCAAAGTTGGCGGTCTCCTGAGGATAGTCCTCGCTCTTGGGGCCGTAGCCAGCCGAGGTCACAACCTGCACATTGGAGACGTACCAGTGCCCCGGCACCAGGCCAATGATCACCCCGTGGTTGATGTTGTCCTCCCCTTCTGGCAAGGAAATGATGTTGAAGCGTGCCTGCTCCTCGATCTCAAGGTCCTTGTCCCAGTAGTTGATCTGGAGATGTGCAAAGACATTCTCTTTGTTATATGCACACAACATGACACAAGCATACATCAAACCCACCTCTCCCTAGCAGATACTGTCGGTCAAAAACAGGACAGGAGTAAATTCCTCCAATTTCCTTTCACGATGCTCTCTGACAAAAGGGATCAAGTTCAACAAGGCTCTGACCCAAAGTTTCTGACTTGTTTTTGCTCTTTGCTCTCACCAGGAGGTCCCAGACACAGTCACCAGTTTTCAAAGCATGATGGTCACAACTTTTCACTTTTACTTGAAGGTGGCAAAGATAGTCATGAGTTTCTTTAAAGCATCAATGACAACGGTCATAATACTTGTTCTGCAAAAACTGATTTGTTGTTGTCTCGTTTTGTGTGTTTTCCTGTTTTTAGTTGTCACTTTCTGTTTCCACTTCATTGCTTGCAGGCCACATTTTTATTTGGTTGAAGGCCAAGGCTTTGTGCTGAAAAGATGACAATTCAACCAACTGAAAATGTGGCCTGCAAGCGATTAATGAATTGTTGGTTCACGGCTGAGACTGTGCTGAAAACACAACAGCTATGTTTTGGGGTTTTTCCCCCCATAGAACGCGGTCTGGATAAGGCCAAAGGGAGATAACAGAAAAAAAAGATGGCACCTGGTGACATCAGCTTAACTGTACTGATCTTTTTCAACACTGCACAGGGGCACAAAATCTAAAAACAAACAAACAAACAAAAACGGAAACAAACTTTCAAATGTCCAGCTCTGACCATGATTAATTTCAAGCAAGTGGTGTGCAGAAAAACTGCTGGGGGGGGGGGGGGGGGGGGGGGCTCTACATCACATTTGTCATCATCAGTTGTGCGTTTATATTGTCCCCCTAACAATCAAATTGATACCGTCTCATGAGTTTAAGAAATTTCATTGTGCATTCACAATTTAATTACCAAATGCAGATTTTGCAAGTTTATCATGCCAATCTTTGCACTGTTTCAGACATATTATGCTTTTGCACAAAGATCACAACAAAATCATTCTACTTGCGCACTGTTGTCATTCTGGATGAAATATGCTGGAGATCCAAGCCACAACTAGCAGGCAGACTGTGAAATCAATGTGTCTGTACACCAGAACCCATTCAGACAAAATAAAATGCAACAGGACAAACTCTGCCACTCCGGAGAAGGTTCATAAAGACAACTACTTTGAGTGCTCCACAGTCATGGACTCCTCACACCCTAACATCAAGACACCTTTGCATTCCTGACTCTGTGCATCACCAAGAAACAGAAGAACCAGGAGATTGGGGAACAGCCTTAATATTCTCCAAAACTAACCCCATTTCATCTGAGGGGGAGAGGAGGAGGGGGAGCATGAAAACGTGCACATGTCTCCGTTAACACAATGGTTACAACTACTTTGCAAAATGTACACTACTGTCGCAGCATATTGTGCTAGGTCAGAGGAACAGTGGCGAGGGTGAGGAGAAGCACATACACAAAAAAAATGTCTGAATATTTTTTTTGAAAGCTGTTCCATATACTGCTTTTGTTTGCACCATAAGACTTACACAAAATGTGCACAGATCTTTTCTGTGCACCTTATCAATCCATCAGACAAATCACCTATTCTTTTCTAAACATCCTGAACAAGTCATACTGCCTACACACAGATTCCCAACACAATGCTGAACACAACACACATAAAACATCACACTGCCAACACACAGATTCCCGACACAATGCTGGACACAACACACATACCCTGTAACCCAGCAGCTTGCCACGAAGCTCTTCGCGCGTGTTTTTGACCGGGGTCCAGAACACCTCCAGGCCTGTGGCGTTGAAGCTCACAGAGTACACCTGCCGGGGCGTGGCTCGCGGCACTGCCAACATACACATACCACCTCACACACTCAGTGCTGGCCTAGCAGAAATTCAATACCCATTTTGTGTTGAAAATGAGAAGCGATTGCTTGCTTTTCATTGTCGTCGTCCTAAATGTTGTTTGTTTTCCCTGAAGAAGACCCAAGAGGTTGAAATGCATCGTGTTTTGTCCTGTAATCTGTTTGTCTGCATTGTCTTGCGGAACTAATGACCTTTCTTTTTAAAGTTTGCTTCAACTTCCACCTTCAGTCACCTCATTTTGAAACTAACAGAAATGACTCAACTCCATGGATGTGAGTTTCAAAGCGAGGTGAGTGCAGGCCGAAACTGAAACAAACTTCACAAGGAATCTTAAGTGACTCCACCATGGACAAACAAACTACAAGACAAAACACAATGCATTTTGACTTCTTAGGTTTTCTTCAGGCAAGATAAACAACATTCAGGACAATGAAATGAAGAACAAGCAATCAGTTATCTTCTCAAATTCTGCGCATCTTGCGTCGTGTTTTGTCATGTAATTTGTTTGCCCATGTTAGCAGCAGAGTTACTTAAAATACCTTGTAAAATTCAACTTTATTGAGTTAAAGCACAAAATTAACAATATTCAAACTGCATGTATGCAAGATGACCACTTTTTGATGAATTAAAACAGAGATCAGCAATATAAATTCAAACACATGTATGCATCCATGTTCATAAATAAATACACTTGCACTGCCTGTCATTCTCTTTTTTATGTTCTGCTAACCACTGGACTAAAGGCATAAACCACAACTTTGCACATAGACCAACAACAGGTAACAGGCAACAATCAAAAACAACAATCTCATCTTATTTTCAAACCTACCTATCTCCAAGTCAATCAGATTGAATTAAAAAACACACATTTCCTTTAAAAAAAAATCACACTAAAACACAGTGGAGCATCAGTTACAAGGTCCATGGAGCCTGTGGTAAACGGCCAATGTCCAATGTTGTACAAATCTCAGCATTCCATGTGATGATCAAATGCAAACCACTAGGTGCAGCACCACGATGGGGGAAGAGGTGGGGGCAGAACTTACTCACCACCAAATCAAGGACGCTAACACAAATAAAAATGTAATGACAGTGGAAGATGGGGGTAAGACTGCGAGGAAGAGGTTCCTTAATATGTGTATTAGGTACAGTCACTGCTGGTGGATGTTTCTGTGACAATTTCTTTAGAACAGCTGTAGTAACCACACCACGCTCATCACCTTCGGGATCCACACCTGAAGACGTTTGCTCACTAGACGGATCATCACACAGTATGGCCTAGGAAGTCTGTACACCCTGTAAAGGAGGTAAGTGTGTACACCCTGTAAAGGAGATAAGTGTGTACACCCTGTAAAGGAGATAAGTGTGTACACCCTGTAAAAGAGATAAGTGTGTACACCCTGTAAAGGAGGTAAGTCTGTACACCCTGTAAAGGAGATAAGTGTGTACGGAAGGTGTGGCCAGTAGGTAACCTGTGTGCAGGTGAACTCCAAAGTCTTGATGGATTACACAGCTTTTTACCTGCCTGTATTCCGTCACTGTCTACACACCAATAACACACATTCACACTCATCATCAGGAACACGTTGAAAACAAAAACAGGGCATGCCTATACTCACTCTCTTCTGCAGACATGACGGTATAAATATCTGACAGGACGCCGTCTCCATAATCGTTGTGGGCACGCATGCGAGTCTCGTATGGCATGTAATAGAATTCGTCGCCCACCGTGGTCACATAGGAGCAGATGGTGATGCGTCCCCTCCGGATGTCCGCAATGTCCCCACATGCCTCTTCCGGAGTCACTGTCTTCTGTTCTCCATAACATCCCCAAAGAACCATCAACATGTGCAGGAGCCAGTCTCTCTTCACTTCTAACTCCTTGACTACTAAACTGCTGTTAAAAAGTGTATGTAATAACTCTGCCAAACATGAACAAACGAATCACAAGACAAACACACGACACGTTTCGACCTCTTAGATCTTCTCCAGGCAAGATAAACAACGTTCAGAACAACGAAAATGAAGAACAAGCAGTCACTTACCTTGTCACATCGTGATTGCTCGTTTTTCATTTTCATTGTTTATCTTAACTGAAAAAGACCTAAGAGGTCGAAATGCGTCACGTTTTGCCTTGTGATTCGTTTGTTCTTGTCTGGAGGAGTTATTATATATACTTTTTCAGATCTGTTCAGATTCCTTCAGTCGCCTCACTTCGCATCTAACTACTAAACTGCTGTGGCTGTCTCCTGTTCCATGCTGCCTCATTGACCCATTACTCCCTAGCCGCTTATTCCAGTTTCTGCTTTGAAGAGTGATGCACCGGTTTTTTGTACATTACATTAACAAATGCATGGGTCTGAAGAACTGTGAATGATGAAAACTTCACTGGGTGTATAAAAAAGTGTGTCACTGGTTCATCTGTATACAGTGATGCTGTTTTCTATGTGAAAGAGATCATGGTGAACAGTCGTGCCTATGACATGACCTGCCTGCGATACATGTGGGTTGCACTCCTTCACAGTGAATATAAAATGTCACTGGCAATCAAGGATCTGAGAAATGCCTCCCAAATAATAAACATAAACTGAAATACTGAACAAACAAATAATACCATTAAAAAAAGACATTGAGGAAACTTGACATTTATTTATAAGAAAGGAAATCTTACATGAGGCAGGAATATATATATATATATACAGAAAATAACAATCAAATATGGTAACTACTGCTGCCATCATGAATCAATTACACACCCATAAAATCAAACGAATGCTGTTTACATGATGCTGCTGACACTGTGTCAAAGGCAGCTTTCGTTGTGTGTCATAGGTATGTAATCATTTTACACTGAGAGCAAGAGTTACCATACTTGTTCATTATTTACAGTTATTTCTAAGTTACTCCCCCTCTCTCATTCCAATTCCTTACCAAAAACCACCCAGAATTAAGTAAGTGATGTTGCTTATAGCCCAGTCAACCCCAAAGGACCACATCAGGGCTGCCAATTATTTCATCAACACAATTAATACACCACACACACCTCTCTGTGAGTGTGCGAGTGCACATGCATGCGTTGGTCCTTGTATGTGTCTGTGTATACATAAAGATACAGAAAGAGTGAGAGAAAAAGAGAAAGAGACAAAAATCATTATTTGTATGCTGGGCAATGGTGCTGTGAATAAAAGAAAATACACACACACATACACAGACACTCACATACACACAATTGAGAGGGGGGGGGGGGGGGGGGGGGGGGTGGAGGCTTCATTCTTTTACTCTGTTTTTCCCAAATACCTCATTCATTCATAAATCACGCAACATTTTGCAAAGCCAAAAATGCCTGTTATCTTTTTTTTATGAAGAGTTACGTTTCCAACCTTCAAAGACATGAACCTCAACTACCCGTACATACCTCCTCCCACCTGGAGTCGTCGATCTGAGTGGTTGGTTTCTGTCGCCAGTACACAATGTACTTCAAGTTGGGGCCGTTATGATCCTCTTTGGGCAAAGGCTGTCGGACAGAATAAAAGCAAATGAACTGTGCAATCTAAGTGATCCCCTTTCCACCATGAATACAGCACATGGTGCATTGCTGGTGCATGTGGTATGTACAAGGAGTGTTTGAGACTCAACAACGGCGTCAGGCAGTGGCACATTCAGATATGCCCAGCACTTGAACACCGTGTGAGCATACTATTCTGACTGTCAGCACAAGACTGACCAGGAAAAAAAAAAAAAGAATCTGAGAAACGGAGAAAAAGAAGAAAAAATTGACAGCAGCAGCCCACTGCCAGAGTTGAGGCAAGCCCTCTGAAAGACCTGCCACAGACAAAGACACCAGATGCGATTGGATGAGGAAAGGAAGGGAGAGACCATAGCACCTACAATGAAAGAGAGACAGAGACAGAGAGAGCGCATGAGAGAGACAGAATAAGTATGTGACTACTCTATGTCTACTTTTGTTCAAAGTAAGCAAGTACAGGTTGTTCCCTTTGCTCTCTTATTTTGCCAAGTGGGGGGGAAGCTTTACGCTCTGTGCATTTTCTGCTCCGTGCAGGGAACAGCAAGCAATCGGATATCTGCGGGGGAAAACAAATCAAGTTCTAGTACACATTATCCTATAAACCAGAGTCTGCGTTCAGTGCATTTGAGCAACGCAAAAAAAAAAAAAACTACACATACAATGCAACCAGACAGTTGGGAGAGGACACGTATTGCGCCAATCACCCCTCCTTGAAGCATTTGTGGTACAATATACAATTCACCCACGGGAAGTGTTTGCATGTGCAAAATATAAAAATAATAAACAGCCTCTTGCTTGAGGAACTGAGCACTGCACTGAACACAAATTGTCCTGTACTGCTCTACTGGACTACACTGTGCTGAGGTGTTGTCCAAATGAGAATAATGCAGAACGGCAGAGGTCCGAAGACATAAAGGATTGGACCAAAATGACCATGCCGGATCTCCTCACAACAGCCACCAACAGAGGAGCCTGGAGAGAAACAGCGCCTGCCTCATCACGTCCCCCCAACGACCCTAGCAGTCAGGGGAATGAGTGAAGTGAGTGAATGTAGAATTCAGTACTGAGCGTCATGTACTGTGCCGTACTATTACACTATACTGTTGTACTTTACTGTTGCACTATACTAGTATGCTACTTGATTGCTGTGTACTATAGTGCAGATGCACAGCAGTTATGCAGTACTCTGTACAGTATGGCATGTATTGCACAGCAGTATACTGTACCTGACTGCTGAGTACAGCAGTGTACTGAAATAGTGGTGTGGTATTCAGTGCAGCGAGTCATGTAATGAATGCACTGTGCAGTACCTGACCGCTGTGTTGTACACGGGAGCAGTGTACAGGGCAGTACAGTATGTCATGCACTGCGTTCAACTGACGCATACCACACAGCACAAAAGTGTAGCAACAGATGGCATTCTCATTTCTCAACGCATTACACTCTCCTGTATAAAAAGTCAGACTGCTCTCCCTTTGAACAACTCTTCATCTACACTGAGGTTGTGCCTGGCCTTCAACCAACTACATTCCACATCTGTCCCCTAAACCCGTTGGAGATGATTATTCTGCATGAGTTTCTGATGCACAGACACGCACACATATATATGCAGACATATGAGCAAGCACATTTTCATGTGACATATACAAAGTTTTACTGACATAATGTAAAATTGGTACAATATCTCTCTGTCTGTCTGTCTGTCACACACACACACACACATGCATGTGCTTTCATGCATCTGTGTTGTTTGGTGACAGCACAGACAGACAGAAGATTTGTACCACTTTTTACATTATGTGTAAACTTTGTATATGTCACTGAAAATGGCTTCTCATAGTCTGCATATATTGTGTGCGTGTCTGTGCAATCAGAAAAATGCAGGCAAATAATCCTCTCCAACTGGTTTAGGGGACAGATGTGACGTGTAGTTGGTTGAAGGCCAGGCCCACCTTCAGTGTAGATGAAGAGTTGATTCAAGTGGAGAGCAGTGTCTGCCTTTTCTAAACCGTAGAGTGTAAATGCGTTGAGAATGAGAATGCCATCTGTTGCCTACACTTTTGTGCTGTGTGGTTATGCGTCCATTGAACGCAGTGCATGCTGACATACTGTACTGCCCTGTACACTGCTCCCGTGTACCAAAAGGCACAGCAGGTCAGTACTGCCAGTGCATTCATTACATGACTCGCTGCACTGAATACCACACCACTATTCAGTACACTGCTGTACTCAGGGGGGGGCAGTCAGGTACAGTATACTGCTGTGCAATACATGCCATACTGTACAGAGTACTGCATAACTGCTGTGCATCTGCACTATAGTACCCAGCAATCAAGTAGCATACTAGTATAGTGCAACAGTAAAGTACAACAGTATAGTGTAATAGTACGGCACAGTACATGACGCTCAGTACTGAATTCTACATTCACTCATCTTCACTCATTCCCCTGACACTGCTAGGGTCGTTGGGGGGACGTGATGAGGGCAGGCGCTGTTTCTCTCAAGGCTCATCTGTTGGTGGCTGTTGTGAGGAGATCCGGCATGGTCATTTTGGTCCAATCCTTTATGTCTTCGGACCTCTGCCCGTTCTGCATTATTCTCATTTGGACAACACCTCAGCACAGTGTAGTCCAGTAGAGCAGTACAGACAATTTTTGTGTTCAGTGCAAGTGCTCAGTTCCTCAAGCAAGAGGCTGTTTATTATTTTTATATTTTGCACATGCAACACTTCCCGTGGGTGAATTGATATATGTACCACAAATGCTTCAAGGAGGGGTGATTGGCGCAATACGTGTCCTCTCCCAACTGTCTGGTTGCATGTATGTGTAGTTTTTTTTTTTGCGTTGCTCAAATGCACTGAACGCAGACTCTGGTTTATAGGATAATGTGTACTCGAACGTGATTTGTTTTTCCCCCGCAGATATCCGATTGCTTGCTGTTCCCTGCACGGAGCAGAAAATGCACAGAGCGTAAAGCTTCCCCCCCACTTGTGCAAAATAAGAGAGCAAATGGGAACAACCTGTACTTGCTTACTTTGAACAAAGTAGACATAGAGTAGTCACATACTTCTTCTGTCTCTCTCATGCGCTCTCTCTGTCTCTGTCCTGTCTCTTTCATTGTAGGTGCTATGGTCTCTCCCTTCCTTTCCTCATCCAATCGCATCTGGTGTCTTGTTGTGTGGGCAGGTCTTTCAGAGGGCTTGCCTCACTACTCTGGCAGTGGGCTGCTGCTGTCAATTTTTTCTTCTTTTCTCCGTTTCTCAGATTCTTTTTTTTTTTTTTTTCTGGTCAGTCTTGTGCTGACAGTCAGAATAGTATGCTCACACGGTGTTCAAGTGCTGGCATATCTGAATGTGCCACTGCCTGACGCCGTTGTTGAGTCTCAAACACTCCTTGTACAACATACCACATGCACACAGCAATGCACCATGTGCTGTATTCATGTGGAAAGGGGATCACTTAGATTGCACAGTTCATTTTGCTTTTATTCTGTCCGACAGCCTTTGCCCAAAGAGGATCATAACGGCCCCAACTTGAAGTACATTGTGTACTGGCGACAGAAACCACCACTCCAGATCGACGGACTCAGGTGGGAGGAGGTATGTCGGGGAGTTGAGGTTCAATGTCTTTGAAGGTTGGAAACGTAAACTCTTCAATAAAAAAGATAACAGGCATTTTTGGCTTTGCAAAATGTTGCGTGATTTATGAATGAATGAGGTATTTGGAAAAACAGAGTAAAGAAAGAATGAAGCCTCCACCCCCCCCCCCCCCTCCCCCCCCCCCCCCCCCCCCTCAATTGTGTGTATGTGAGTGTCTGTGTATGGTGTGTGTATTTTCTTTTATTCACAGCACCATTGCCCAAGCATAAAATAATGATTTTTGTCTCTTTCTCTTTTTCTCTCACTCTTTCTGTATCTTTATGTATACACAGACACATACAAGGACCAACGCTGCATGTGCACTCGCACACTCACAGAGGTGTGTGTGGTGTATTAATTTGTGTTGAGAAATAATTGGCAGCCCTGATGTGGTCCCTTTGGGGTTGACTGGGCTATAAGCAACATCACTTACTTAATTTGGGTGGTTTTGGTAAGGAATTGGAATGAGAGAGGGGGGAGTAACTTAGAAATTAACTGTAAATAATGAACAAGTTATGGTAACTCTTGCTCTCAGTGTAAAAATGATTACATACCTTATGGACACACAACGAAAGCTGCCTTTGACACAGTGTCAGCAGCATCATGTAAACAGCATTCGTTTGATTTTATGGGTGTGTAATTGATCATGATGGCAGCAGTAGTTACCATATTTGATTGTTATTTTCTGTATATATATATATATATTCCTGCAATCATGTAAGATTTCCTTTCTTATAAATAAATGTCAAGTTTCCTCAATGTCTTTTTTTAATGGTATTATTTTGTTTGTTCAGTATTTCAGTTTATGTTTATTATTTGGGAGGCATTCTCAGATCCTGATTGCCAGTGACATTTTATATTCACTGTGAAGGAGTGCAACCACATGTATCGCAGGCAGGTCATGTCATAGGCACGACTGTTCACCATGATCTCTTTCACATAGAAAAACAGCCTCACTGTATACAGATGAAACCAGTGACACACTTTTTTATACACCCAGTGAAGTTTTCATCATTCACAGTTCTTCAGACCCATGCATTTGTTTAATGTAATTGTACAAAAACCGGATGCATCACTCTTCAAAGCAGCTAGAAACTGGAATAAGCGGCTAGGGAGTAATGGGTCAATGAGGCAGCATGGAACAGGAGGACAGCCACAGCAGTTAGTAGTTAGATGCGAAGTGGAGCGACTGAAGGAATCTGAACAGATATGCGAAAAAGTATATATAATAACTCCTCCAGACAAGAACAAACGAATCACAAGGCAAAACGTGACGCATTTCGACCTCTTAGGGTCTTTTTCAGTAAGATAAACAATGAAAATGAAAAACGAGCAATCACGATGTGACAAGGTAAGTGACTGCTTGTTCTTCATTTTCGTTGTTCTGAACGTTGTTTATCTTTGCCTGGAGAAGATCTAAGAGGTCGAAACGTGTCGTGTTTTGTCTTGTGATTCGTTTGTTCATGTTTGGCAGAGTTATTACATACACTTACACTTTTAACAGCAGTTTAGTAGTCAAGGAGTTAGAGTGAAGAGAGACTGGCTCCCTGCACATGTTGATTGTTCTTTGGGGATGTTATGGAGAACAGAAGAACAGTGACCCGGAAGAGGCATGTGGGGACATTGCGGACATCCGGAGGGGACGCATCACCATCTGCTCCTATGTGACCACGGTGGGCGAGAATTCTATTACATGCCATACGAGACTCGCATGCGTGCCCACAACGATTATGGAGACGGCGTCCTGTCAGATATTTATACCGCATTGTCTGCAGAAAGAGAGTGAGTAATAGGCATCCCTGTTTTGTTTTCACGTGTTCCTGATGAGTGTGAATGTGTGTTATTGGTGTGGTAGACCAGTGACGGAATACAGGCAGGTAAAAAGCTGTGTAATCCATCAAGACTTTGGAGTTCACCTGCACACAGGTTACCTACTGGCCACACCTTCCGTACACACTTATCTCCTTTACAGGGTGTACAGACTTACCTCCTTACAGGTGTACACACTTATCTCTTTTACAGGGTGTACACACTTATTCTCCTTTACAGGGTGTACACACTTATCTCCTTTACAGGGTGTACACACTTACCTCTTTACAGGTGTACAGACTTCCTAGGCCCATACTGTGTGATGATCCGATCTAGTGAGCAAACGTCTTCAGGTGTGGATCCCGAAGGTGATGAAAGCGTGGTGTGGTTACTACAGCTGTTCTAAAGAAATTGTCCACAGAAAACATCCACCAGCAAGTGCCTGTACCTAATACACCTATTAGGAACCTCTTCCTCGCAGTCTTACCCCCATCTTCCACGACTGTCATTAACATCCTTTTATTTGTGGGTCATCCCCCCCTTACCGTCCCTGATTTGGTGAGTCAAGTTTCGGCCCCTACCTCTTCCCCCAATCGGGGTGCTGCACCTAGTGGTTTTGCATTTGATCCACACATGAACTGCTGAGAGTTTGTACAACATTGGACTCAGGCCGTTTCCACACAGGCGCCAGGGACTCTGGTCAACTGATACTCCACTGTGTTTCTAGTGTGATTTTTTTTTTAAAGGAAATGATGGGTTTTCTCTTTAACATCATCTGATTGACTTGGAGATTAGTGTGAAGCGTTTGTGCTAAAGTAAAGGATGAGATCTCTTTGGTTTATGATTGTTGCCTTGTTTACCTGTTGTTGGTCTATGGGCAAAGTTGTGGGTTAAATGCCTGTTAGGTCCATTGGTTAGGCAGACATAAAAAGAAATGACAGCCGGTTGCAAGTGTGTATATTATGAACATGGATGCATACATGTGTTTGATTATATATTGCTGATCTCGGTTTTACTCATCAAAGGGGGTCATCTAATTTAAATCCCTGTTCTCTTTCTCATACACTGCTTTGTAATACTTTGTTAATTTTGTGCTTTAACTCAATAAAGTTTGCAATCTTTTACGTAGGCTTTTATGTCTCCTGCTGCTAACATGCAAACACAATCGACATGACAAACACGACGCAAGATGCGCAGAAATTTCGAAACATCATAACACTTGATTGCTTTTTCTATCATTGTTCATTTGTCTGAATTGCTCGGTTTATCCTGTGCCTGAAGAAAACCATACAGAAGTCAAAATGCATTGTGTTTTTTGTCTTGTAGTTTGTTGTCTCCATGGTGAGTCCTTAAGATTCCTTGTGAAGTTTTGTTTCCGTTTCGGCTGCACTCACTCTCTTTGAAACTCACATCATGGAGTTGAGTCATTTCTGTTAGTTTTCAATGAGGTGACTGAAGGTGGAAGTTGAAGCCAAACTTTAAAAGAAAGTTCATTAGTTCCGCAAGACAATGCAGC
>JADBJO010018301.1:25000-35642 GCA_016801955.1 Conus betulinus | reverse complement strand
TATGGAACATGGAGGACATAAACAAGTGCTATTAAAAAACGAGTAAAGGCGCCAGTTGCCCCGCTTGAATGTTTGGAATCTCGGTTAGATAATCGTTCTTGTAGCGCTTCCTCGTGATACACACGCTCAAAAAACCCATCTGCGCGGGGAAAACCACCCACCACCACAACCACCCCCCTCACCCCCAAGGAAAAAAAAAAAAAAGAAAAAAAAAAAAAAAAGAGGGAAAAAAGAAAAAGAGAGGAAAAAAAAGTATCTGCTCCTTCATACAACGCATATGCCATATTTTCTCTGCACACACACACACGCACGCACACGCACGCACGCATGCACGCGCGCACGCGCGCGCGCGCACACACACACACACACACACACACACACACACACAACACACAGTGCATCGACATGAACACCATTGAAATCGCTAATTTTTTCTCTGTAAAAAACATAAGTAAATAAACATCTGTATCCTTCTCACAATCTCTCTCCCTCTTTCTCTCCATTTCTTCCTCTCTGCCTGTCTGTCTAGGCCGTCTGTATGTCTCTCTGCCTGTCTTTGCTTGCCTGCTTGCCTGCATGCATGCCTGCCTGCCTGCCTATTTGTCTGTCTGCCGCTCTCTATCTGTCTGTCTGTCTGTATGTATGTCTCGCTCTCTCTCTCTCTCTCTCTCTCTCTCTCTATCTCTCTCTCTCTCGCTCTGCGTAATTATACAAGGGATACTTGAAGCAGGGGTAATCGATTTTGTTAAGGGGAGTTGGACGTCCATTGAGGTGGGAGCTGTTAAGGACAGGATTGTGTACAGGCCAGGTCTAAGGGAAGGAATGGAGCAGGGATCGTTCTGGACAAGATGTTATCACTGTGCTCTTTTCCGCTGGGGTGAAAAAGTCAGTCATGCCAGTGATCTAGATCAGTCACGATTCTTGGTAATCGTATTAGTTCGCTCTTTCTTGACTGACTAGCCCGTCACGTATTTGTCAACAATGGGAATTATCAGAAATATTGAGTTCACATCCAATGTATTATTTCAGGTTAAGATATATGATTCTAATTATTAACCAGGATTTTCCCATGATTAGCAACCAGTTTTTTCTATCATTTTCTCTGAACGACTGCAAAATGTACTCTGCAGTCCTATATTTGGTAATGACCTGTTGCTGTTGAAAACAGAAAGGACTTTTTATTTACCGCCTCAAATGCAACTTGACTATTCATCATATATGCTTTACTGATATAGTGTCTGTTTTACCTGTAATAAGCTGAGTACGTCAATGTGTCAACTAACATCAGTATCTAGTGATCCATTCATTTAATCCAGACAAACTGTGTGGTAGAATTCCTGTTAAAAAATCAGTCTTGATAGCAAGAAATCTAATATACAATATCTGCATGAATGTCATTCAAACATTTTTAATGGAGGCACACGCGGTAAAATGAAGTACAGATATTCCAGAAAATGTCAGTTTGAAGCTGACCTGTTGCTGAAACTGATAATCTGACATTTACGACCTCAGTCATTAGATATATTTCCGTACAGAAAATGGCTTATAAAGGTCATATATATACCAAATGTTCTGTAAGGTTTGGTCTCAGTAGCGGTTCTTCATTGCCAAGAAAATGTCAATGTTAAATCGCACGTGTGTGCGTGCGTGTGCGTGTGTGTGTGTGTGTGTGTGTGTGTGTGTGGTGTGTGTGTGTGTGCGTGCGTGTTGGTGTGGAGTGTGTGAGGTGTGGGTGGTGTGTGTGTGTGTGTGTGTGTGTGTGTGTGTGTGTGGTGGTGTGTGAGTGTCAGTGACAGTGTGTGTGTGTGTGTGGTGTGTGTGTGTGTGTGTGTGTGCGTGTGTGTGTGTGTGTGTGTGTGTGTAAAGTCCATAAAAGCGACAGAGTGAATACTCTCTCTCTCTCTCTTTCTCTCTCTCTCTCTCATCTCTCTCTCTATCTCTCTCTCTCTCTCTCTCTCTCTCTCTCTGCTATTACACAACGAAGATTTGCAGCCGGGGTAATCGATGTTAAGGTGAGGTTTGACGTCCTATTAGTTGGAAAATGTTTAGGACAGATTGTGTTACAGACCAGGTCTGAAGGAAACTCATCGAAGAGGGATCGTTCTTGACAAGACAAGATTTCATCATGTGCTCCTTTCCGCTGGGGGCGAACGGCGAAAACGTCATGCCAGTGATCTAGATCAATCAAGATTCCTGGTAATCTTTGCTTTAGTTCGCTCTTTCTGACTGACAAGTCGTCACGTATGCCAACGGTGGAATCATCAGAAATATGATGTCGTTGTACATGCCAAGAAAAACGTCCATGTTAAAGTTGTGTGTGGTGTGTGTGTGTGTGTGTGTGTGTGTGTGTGTGTGTGTGTGTGTGTGTGTGTGTGTGCATGCTATCGTGCATGTGTGCCTGCATGCACGCGCGCGCGTGCGTGCGTGCGCGCGCGCGCGCGCGCGCGTGTGTGTGTGTGTGTGGTGTGTGGTGTGTGTGTGCGCGCGCGCGCTTCCGTGCGTGCATGCCTAAATGCGTTGCGCGAGTGTTTGCGCGCGCGCTGTGTGTGTGCGTGCGTGTGTGTGTATGAGTGTGTGTGTCTGTGAGTGTGTGCGCACGCACGTGCGTGCGTGTGTGCTTGCATGTGTGTGTGTGTGTGTGTGGCGCGCGCGCGCGCGCGTGTGTTGGTGTGTCCCTCCGAGCACGCAATTGAATTTCTGTGAAATTATCCTTTTCCTCTTTAATCATCATTCCTTCGCATCTCTCCAGTACGTCGCTCCAATGGGTCGATCCAATAGCAGAGCATTCGAGCTGTAGAATCGTTCGTTCCTTCTCCTTTAGAGGAAAAGTCTGTGGCTGTTAAGTTGCTGGCTTCCGATGCTGGACACCAGTATGGTTGGATGGTTGGTTGGCTGGTTGGTTGACTGGATGGCTGGCTGGCTGGCTGTTTTTTTTGTTGGTTTGGTTGGGTAAGGTTGGTTGGTTGGCTGGTTGGTTGATGGCTGCTCGGTTGCTGGCTTGCTTGGCTGATTGGTTGACTGGTTGGTTGGCGATTCGTTGGCTGGTTGGTTGGTTGGTTGGTTGGTTGGCTAATTGGTTGGTGGTTGGGTTGGTTGGTTAGCTTGTTGGTTGGTTGGTTGGTTGTGTTTTTTTTTTCATCATTTCTTCACGTTTGTTTTCCACGGGGAAAACGGGGAAAAGGGGGGGGGGGGGAGAAGAGTGTAAATGGTCACATCAATCGACATTCAAGAGCAAATTAGACAATGGAGATGATGATGATCAAGTAATTTTTTATTATTGTGGCCTTTCAGTAGTGAGAGAAGGATGGGACACATACTGTAAAAAGATGTGGATGTGTGTGATACTCACACGCATTTTTCTTTGGAGAATACGGGGGTTAGAAACACAGGCTCCTTGTCTCAATTTGTTGTCTTACCCGCTTTCTGTGTGGAACAAATGTCCCTGTGTGTGCCAAATAGGTATCATGTTGATTTTGTTTCGGAAAATTATATGCTGTGATCAGTGAAGTGTGTTGGGATAACTGATGTAAAAGGATATGCAAATGCGTCATCGCTCAAGCGACCGCAGTCTTAAGGGGGGGGGGGCTACGTCAGTTGGTAGCTCCGGGATTATCCGATTGCACCAACAACACAACAAAGAAAAGAAAAAAAAAGAAAAAAAAAATAAAGAAAAAGAAAAAGAAAAAAAAGAAAAAAAAAAGAAAAAAGAAAAAGAAAACTCGCTCACAGTGAATTTGAGACTGAATGCACATCTTGTGAAAAATTCCTGTTTCATACTCTTTTATGATATATACTTGACGTATTCGTTTGGTTTTTTTTTCTTCTTAAATTCAGCTTTGCAATCTTATCTTCTTTCCTCATTTCTCTCTCGCTAATCATTCCGACAGCTCCAAAACGCAGCCAGTTTCGGGAGACTCTCAGTTCCAGAAACATAGTTGTCGACGGGCAGAAGAAGAAGCAAATCAATATTAGACTGGAATCAAACATCTCACCAGAGGAAAAACCCTGCACTGCTGCCGAGTCACTTCCATGATATTCAACGGTGTCTGTCGTGATCCGACCAGCATACGCAGGGGCGCCACCTAATATCAGGCTCTCCTTCCTGAGGACATGATTGGTCGGTCACAGAGCCAAATGGGAGTCAGCGGTTCTCTGCGATGGAGGCCACTACGTTCACCCTATAGCCTCCCCCCCCCCCCCCCCCCCCCCCAGTCTGCTTGCCGATACCGACTGTGGAATCGAACCCACGAAGGGCATGACACAGTGGGGATGAAATTGAAACTGAGGGGGGGGGGGCGGGGGGATCAATGAGTTCGCCATCACGATTCCGAGAGGCTGAATTAGTGGAAAAAAAAAATAAAGCTGTATGAATGTTTAAATCTGTTTGGGCATTATATTATGAATCAGGCCAGCCGCTGTGGCGAAGCGGTGCGGCGCCATGCAGACTCTCGGCTGGGAGGTCATGGGTTCGGTTCTAATCAGAACCATGCATTTGCGCCATCTGGAGTTGAGTTTGTTATGGGCAGCGGGTGGGAGGACTGGGACCACACGGTAGAGTTTCATCACTTAATGGACGCGTCTCTGAGAGTGTGTTGCTTAAATTTCATTACCAATGCTGCGGGTGTCTGCATTCATCGGGCCTGGTTGAAGTCGGGACCCATACTATGAAAGTAGGCATTAAATGCAACCCTGTTACGCAATAGTTGTTTGTTCTTCGTTTGGGTTTTGTCTTGGATGTTACTTGTCTTCCATGAAGACACCAAGGAGGGTCGAAAAACGCGTCGTGTTTTGTTGTCTGTATTTGTTTGTATATTTTGTTCGGAGGAAACAGTCATTTTTCATTTAAGTTTGTTTCAATATCCGCCTTCAGCCAACTTCCTTTGAAACTAACTGCCCTAAGGATGTTCATGAATGTCTTTCGTGTTCGGAATAGATGTACATGTTTCGTACATAATAAGGCGCGTTCATTGTTGTTTTTCATGGCAGAATTGTTCACTCCCGTGTCGGGTCACAGCTTGAGAGGATCCTGTGTGGTTGTGGAATGTCATAAACATGAAACGACGATGTTTACAGTGTATCAACCCAAGTTACCCTTACGGCTCGTATATGGACATACAACTGTCTTTGCCCGCATTACAATCCGTTTTAACAAGAAGGCATTTTAAACCACGTGAACAGGGAAAATACAAAATCAAAGGTGAAGTAAATACTTCAAAACGCGTGTGTTGAGGATGAAGGCCCCCTTAAAAAGTTTCTTTGAAGGGAAAAAAAGTTGGTTGGAGAAAAAAATAGAAAACCCACGAAATGCGATTCTTTGGGGGTATAATCAATTCACATGTCTTTTTTTTTCCCTGAGATACCGTTTGGCATAAAGCGTCAAAATAAGGCTATTCGTGAGACGGTGCAAAAACAAAACAAAACCCCCCCCCCCCCACAAAACAAAAAACCAAACCTCATGGCAATATTCCAATTTTCAGGTTAAAAGGTAAAAATACAAACTGTGCAATGAGGTTTACAATAATGATGGACACGGCTATCATTTTATCTTGGTTGTCTATTCAGCAGTCATCAAAAGCAGGAGACGTTTTCCTTTTCCGTTTGAAATCAATATCCCGGCAACAAGAAAGTGATGCATAATATGCAGAAGAATCTACTTTTTTGTGGAAAGCTTCAAATGTTCTTTGCTTGACTTTAAAACGTTTATCAGATATGATTTCCTTTTATTCGTCAGATTTATACGAACCGACTGAAATAATTAGCTCAGTTCCCAATCAATAATCATCTTCCCTCTACACAACAGAATGACAATGATGCCTTTCGTTATTATTTTTTTTTTTTTCTTTTAGCTCGCTTGATTCTGTCACAGCGCAACTTGGCCATAAATCAAGCGAGAGAGAGAGAGAGGAGGTGAGAGAGAGGATGTGGGGGGGGAGAGAGAGCGAGAGAGGAGACGGAGAGAGAGGAGAGCGAGGGGTAGATGAGGACAAACGATTGAGAATGGAGTGAAGAAGACAAGAAAAACACACTCAGGAAAAAGTGATGCTGCTGCTGCGAAAAAAAAAGAAAAAAAAACATGATCGCCATAAAAGCGTGCAATGGAAGTGCAGAAGCGGGGGGGGGGTCGGGGGAAGGAAAGGGGGGTGGGGAGGGGGGTGGGGAAGAGGGCCAGGGATCCATAAGCAAGTTATTGCCCCTTCCAGGTCATGTGTGAGTAATTCGCCTTGTCGCTGGGAATTTTATGACAGCCTTGGAGGCATGGAGCGGCCTGGCTGTTCATAGGACGATGACTTCCGCCCACAGCCCGCCAGCAAATTCAAATTGCCCGAAGACAGGGTGATAATCCTTGGCAATCCGTGTCAAACAAAGTAGTTTATCGCAAATCGTTTCAGGTTAAAGAGAAAGAAAAATCTAGTCAAGCCACAGTGCAGCAAATATATCCAGAAGACACATTGATCATCTTTTGCAAAACAAGTCAAAGAAGCTCATCACAAATCCTTTCGGTTTAAAAAAAAAAGTGTAGTCAAGCCATAGAAATGTCATCCCAGTGGTGTGATGGTAAACGAGTAAACGTTTCATGTGAGATGGTTTCATTGAAATGTCACTCCTCAGAGGTCTGAGCTAATCACTATTAACTGGCAGCGCAAAGAAGCGGGGAGAGTCTGGTACGGACGATTTGGGCATCCACGAACTGAATGAGTGAAATGACGAAACACTTAGAAAATCGCAGACCTCTGCCAAAGTCGAACAGTTCTTGGATCCGTCTTCGATCTGGAATCCTATCAATATAGAACGATGGGAAAAAAGATTACATGTTTATCGTTTTCAAACGTGAGGGGCGAAAAGAAATTCGTAAGTAGGGTTTATTTTATTGTTTGTTTTAGAAAATAGAATGAAAGAAGAAGAGTGTCCAAAAGTCAGATTTTACTCATTATTTATTTATTTCTTACGTTCCTGTGATTGAGAACAAAATGATTTTACCGTCAGGGGAGGGGTGATTAAAAATAGAACGACTGAGATAGTTTTTTCCCAGTTGCTTTCTAAAAGTAGGACGTAAAAAAAATACGAAAATGCAAACAACGATCGTCTCACTTAAAAGTTCTGGTATCCTGTGAAATTATACTACTTCCTTGATAGTTCTTAATCAGTAACAGTAAATTCCCACTGTTCATGCTCATTGGAAAACGGCAATCATGTTGCCGGCCAATTTCTGGATTCGTCATTTTTTTTTTCGGATCGATTTGATTTTGTGAGCAAAAAGTAAAGGCAATGACACATATCGAATATTTAATAAGCGCATGTTCTAGAGATCTATTCACGGCCTTCATAAGATTACATCGATCTCGCACTCAGTTATTCATTCGTGAATACTTCATCTGTCTAGTAGACCTTAAACTTTGGTGCAGTTCCTAAGAAAACCTGTCTCTCTCTGTCTGTCTGTCTGTCTCTCACTCTCTCTCTCTCTCTCTCTCTCTCTCTCTCTCTCTATCTCTCTCTCTCTCCCCGGCAGGCCTGAAATAAGATGGATGTTTCACTATCACGAAGCTTAGAGCGGCCCAATGTACACAGTAGAGCTCCGCCTTTGGTGCCAATCAATAACCGTGCACTAATGTTCATCATTGAACGACTGGAGCAGAACGGACATGGGTACATCAACAAATATTTAGCCTACATACGCACGCTCACACCACACACACACACACACACACACACATACACATACACACACACACACACACACACACACCACATTACACACACGCGCGCACGCGCGCGCGCGCGCACGCAACAGACAAGCACACACAAAACGCGCGCGCGCAGGCAAACACACAAAAAGACAAAAACGCACGCACGCACGCACGCACGCACGCATGCACACACACACACACACACACACACACCACACACACACACACAACACATCGTTGCTATCGAGTAACCATTACAAAAATGGCGTCGTGCAGTGTGTTGACACCTATCTTTCCCCTAAGAACCAGTCAAACCAACCAAACACAAACAAAAGGAAAAATCCCTCGATCTTCTTCTTCCCCTCCATGTTGTCCCCCTCTCCCCCAAACACACACACACACACACACACACGCGCGCGCGCGCGCGCACGCACGCACAGAAACACACACACACACACACACTCACATACACACAACAAACACACGCGCGCGCGCGCGCGCGCGCCACGAACACACACACACAAAAAAGACAACACACACCACACACACACACACACACACACACACACACACACACCGAGCGAACGCAAACAGATACGCAGTGGATCTTACGGACGGGCGGGCGAGACATATTAATATTAACACGCCACTCGTCTTTGAAGGGGCCAGAATAGACAAAATCCATGGATCAATAGTTCTGCGCGGCTATTTTCGCCCTGGGTGTGTCAATCGATCTGAACTGGAAACACACCCGCCCCCACCACCTTCCCTCTCACCCCCTCCCCCCTCCACTAGGGACCGGCGGCAGTGCCCCCGAGCCGCCGATCCCCCCGAGAACCGACCCCCCCCCTCCCCTCCCCCATCCCCCATCCTAAAGAAAAGCTGGCTTTTTTCAGCATTGAAGGTAGTGATGGGAGAGCCAGGGACTCTCCAAACTCCCAACGGAAGGGGAAAGAAAAACGGAACGATTTTTTCTTTTATCTCGAAAGTTTTTATTGGAACAACAATAGGAGCGATCTGTCTGTCCATAAGACCGCAGCAAGGGTGGGGTAATAAGCTTACGTCAAAACAGCAAAACATCAGTGACAAAGATCTTTTTTTCTGGTGTAGAGTAGTTATTGAAGCATACATAAAACCATACCCCCAGCCAGTGACTGGTTGCTTTCCTTGCGACAATCTGACAGAAACAATACATGGCCTTCGTTTCGTAGGAGGGACAAGCAAATCATACTTCCCATTTTTTTTTTTTTTTTTTTTTTGTTTGTTGGCTGACGATCAATCATGCCCGTTTGTTTTTGTTTTGCTTTTTTTTTTTTTCTTTTATTGTGGCTGGCTGACAAGGCATTTTACTCCACCGTCTTTGCTAGCTGATAAGCTATTTCATGCCTCGCCTTTGTGTTGGCAGACAAGCAATCATGCCTCCATTTCAGTGTCAGCCGACCAAGCACTAATGCCCCCATTTGTTGTTGATGGAGGAGCAATCATGTATCCACTTGTGTGGGCAGACAAGCTCTGTGTCTCCCTTTGTGTCGTGGTAGACAAGCACTGTTGTCTCCATTTTTGTGTCGGTAGACAAGCACTGTTGTCTCCCTTTGTGTTGGTGGACAAGCACTGTTGTGTCCTTTGGTCGGTGGACAAGCACTGTTGTCTCCCTTTGTGTTGGGTGGACAAGCATTGTGTTGTCCCTTTGTGTTGGTGGACAAGCAATGCTGTCTCCCTCTGTGTTGGTGGACAAGCACTGTTGTCTCCCTTTGTGTTGGTGGACAAGCACTGTTTGTTTCCCTTTGTTGTGGTGGACAAACACCAGCAATCATTGCCTCCCTTTGTGTTGGTAGACAAGGAATAATGCCTCCCTTTTTCTGGCCGACTAACAATTGGTGGACAAGCATGCTGCTGGAAGATGATCAATCGTACCCCTCTTTCCTTTGGGACGATCAATCATGACTCCTATTACTGGTGGGACGATCAGTCATGACTCCTTTTTGCTGCCGGTGACGATCAGTCATGACTCCTTTTTGGCTGCCGGATGATCAGTCACGACTCATTTTTTGCTGCTGGACAACAGTCATGACTCCTTTTTGCTGCCGGATGATCAGTCATGACTCATTTTTTGCTGTCCGGACGATCAGTCATGACTCCTTTTTGCTGCCCGGATGATCAGTCATGACTCCTTTTTGATATCGGACGATCAGTCATAACTACTTTTTGCTGCCGGGGGACGATCAGTCATGACTCGCTTTCAGCTGCCAGATGAGCGATCACGCCTCCCTTATTCTGACTGATTAGAGGAAAAACGTAATCCTACCACCGTTTCACTGAAGGCCAAGCAATTATGCCTTCCTTTTTTTTGGTTGGGAGACAACTAGTCGTGCGTCCTCTTTTTAGTGACTGACAATCGGTCGTGCCTTCTTCTTTACTAGTGGAAAGGCAATTACTCCTTTCTTTCTCTGTACTGGGTGGGCCCAAACCGAAAACGCCTTACTCTTACTGGCAGGCAAAACTAAATAATACGACTCCCTCTTTACTGGGGGGCAAACAATAATGCCTCTCTTGTTTACTGTCGGGGCAAACAATTTGATATGCCTCCCTGTTTGACTGCTGACAAGCAATTAACACCTCCCTCTTTGCTGGTGGCTGGGCAAAGCAAAAATCAACAAAAGGGCAAAATACAACGCCTCCCTCTTTATTGGGGGGCAGGCGAACGCGGCGGGGGGGGGCAGGGTGGCGAAGGCGCTGCAGCAAACGGGGCAGCAGGGTGGGGCAACACAAACAACACCTCATTTGGGGGTTTGGTCGGCGGACAAACCACAAAACCAAAAAAACAATAAAAACGTTCCCTCTTCAGGTGGCTCTAAAACAAAACGCCTCCCTTTTGGCTGCGGAACCAAACAATAACGCCTCCTTCTTACTGTGGCAGGCAAAACCAATACAACAAGGGGTCTCTTTTCTTTTTTTTT
>JADBJO010018301.1:0-20000 GCA_016801955.1 Conus betulinus | reverse complement strand
AGTTTAACCACCCACCACCCCCCCCCCACCCCTCTCCTAGCCGGTGCTTTCTCTGCTCGCCACTTCTCTCGGAGGCTACTTGTCTGTCGTTGTCACACCTGGTTTCCTTCTCATGTGGCGTCTCCTCGTTTTGCACGTGCAAGGCCTGCCTTGCCGCCGCTGTCAACAGTTCAACAGTTCCCACTCCGGTGATTGACTCCATCCTACCCCCCCCCCCCCCCCCCCCCCCCCCCCCCCCTCGCGGTGATGCGTGACGTATCTGTTCTGGGGTGCAGTTACGTCTCATGGTCCTGGTCTGTGTCAAAGGGGAGTCTGTTGATTTTGTTTCTGGGCTGTTCGTTGACGGTAGTCCAGGGCCCCAGGACTGCTGGTGTTCCTCTCTCTGATACCTAGCTGATCTTGACTTTGTAGTCCATCCACCCTCCCCTCAATCAACATGTCTTGATGAAACCTGGTTAGTTCGCTTGTAACAACCCTCTCCCTCACTTCTCTTTGCCTTTGTGGCTGACGCTTTGTCAAAGTCCCACCCGACTCATCCTCCAGGCCGTTGTCAGGCATTTTGCCTCCTCGGGTTTCATGACCTTTTATTAAAAGACTGTCATCACCGACTCCATTACCATTACTAACATTCGTCTTGCGCCTTTCGTCCCCCTCCACACAGCCTGCCCCCCCCCCCCCCCCCCCCCCCCCCCCCTCCTCCTCCCATCGTTTCTTCTTCTCTATTCTTTCTTTTTTCTACTTTTCTTTCTCTTTCTTTCTTCAGAGATGTCCCATTAGATGTAATCCTTGAATTTCTGACAGACATCAATATTTTTCATCTGATCTAAGATTTTACAGACGAAAGATTTTTTTAGCAAAATCTCTGGTGTGTTGTAAAATGTGTACTTTAAAGGGTTATGTGAACGAGGTTTTTTTTTCTTCTAAGGCTTGTGGGTGACTTCAAAGCGGTGACAGCCCTGATATGGTCCTTTGCGGTCGCCTGGGCTATAGGCAACATCACCCTACCTTACTTTTCTTTCTTTCCTTTTTATTTTTCAACCAAAAGCCTGATATACTACCAGGCGATTTTGTTGGGCTTCTCTCACCTGATTAACTCCCTTATGCAGATTCAAAATTTATGTCTTCCTGGTTCCACGTGATATCTGCTGGCCACACTCCGCAGTTAGGATTTTGCACCACATCACTAATTAATCCAGGTAAGCGTTTTGAGGCCTAGCAGAGTTTGAGCCAGGATTTGATATTAAAGTGATGACTGATCAAAAGAACAATCATCCCTCCCCCTACCAATCATTTCATTATTTTTTTGTTTTGTTTTGGTGGATTTCCACCGATGACATCATTCACAATCTCCAAAGACATGACCTTCCCCTTTGCTGTCGTCCCATTTCAGGCTGTCGCACTCACCTGTGGACCCCATCTTTACGCCAGGCGGTCTCCCCCAAATAGTCCATCCCTTTGATTTTAATCCGTCTGTCTGGAACCAACTTTATGGGCATGTGAATGAAAACGTGGAGAATCAACTTTCAGACACAATGAAAAAAAAATTTCAATGCAATCTGAATGTGACTGTCGGCAAATATTCGACTTCTTCAGCAAGGCCTTGGCGCATGAATTTTTTGTGTGCAGCCTATTTGACACGGCATAGCTGTAGGTGTGCGGATAACACTGTTTTCCAGTGTCTTTTTTTTTCGCGTTCTACCTGAACCTTTCGTAATCGGTAGCGTTTGGTCCACGGTTCAGTTCCACGTCCCCGCTTTATCAGGATCGACAAAAACCAGTACACAATTATTTGTTAGAACAAGGGCACAGCTATCTGTGACGACACAAAATAGCGTCTGCCCTCATCTGACGTCACTCGACGCGAGACGAGAGAGAGAGAGAGAGAGAGAGAGAGAGAGAGAGAGAGAGAGAGAGAGAGGGGGGGATGTCATTCTTTATTTCACAACGGTAAAAAATAGTTTGTTGTTTTTTCATACTTGCCGTTTCTACTAAGCAGGCACGAAAAATGAATACTTTTCACACACACACACACACACACACACACACACACACACACACACACACACACACACAGATATAATAGAGAGAGAGAGAGAGAGAGAGAGATAGTGAGACAGACAGACAGACTGAGAGAGAGAGAGAGAGAGAGAGAGGAGGAGCAGTAGCTGGAGATGGGAGCAAAAAAAGGTTAGGGGGAGAAAAAGGGGGGAGGGGGAGGGAGAGAGAACAAAGAGAAGGGGATGCGATAAGAAAGCTATCGCTCCCACAAGTCTTGTGTGAGTAATTCCCCCTTTATGGAGGACATAAAACAAAAGAAAAAACAATGTAATCCACTTCAACATGACACAAAATGACTAAGCAAAATGCAGGAAGCGTTTTATGTGTATTAAAGGCGTAATGGCATAATCACTAAAACTAGAGCAGGCTGGTCATCATAAACTTACACCATTTTGCTGAATTTTAAATATTTACTCAACTTTAACAGAACATTCTTGCCAGCCGAGAATAGTCTGCACAGGTTGTAAACAGATTTCACACTCGTATACTTTCTGGGAATAAAACGTACTCGTAACTCTTCATACTTTGGGCATTCCATAATGAAATGAAATTCGTCGTCTCCAACATCTGTTTTACAATCTTTACAAAAGCGTTCCTCGCGGGCAGGACCAAGTCTTCTTCCTACTTCAATCATGAGTTTGTGATTACTACATCGGAATTTAATTAAGGGAAATATATATAGATCAGGTAATTGTTCAATGTAATTTTCACACGTTGAAATCTGTTTTATAATTTCTATAGAATAGGCATTTATTACTTGAATGTAACACCATATTCCACGAACGTACATAGTTATCTTTCAAAGATAAAGAAATGTTTCTACATAACGATCTTTCGTTAGAAAACTGCTGTGTTTCCCAAATACAATCATAGCCTGTTTCTACAAAAATGCTTTGTATACACTTTATCCACCCAGACATATAAATACCATTTTATACAAGTCATATAAAACACAATATATTTACTCGAATATTTATCCGTTTGAGTTGCTAGTGAGATCCAGAATCGGATCATCATACGGTGTTTTAATTTGCACAGACAACGGATAAATCCCAAGTTCCCCATATAATAACTCTGTCATGGTACTGCGATTAAGTTGGAGTAAATGCTTTAAGAACTTAAGTTGCAAGCTTTCTATGATTTTGATATCTTCATAACCCCATATTCACAGCCATATAAATAGCACAGGTACAACCATCTTTTCAAATAGATCTAAAACAATATTCACGGGTAATTTTTGATTTCGAGCGACTTGGAGTAATGAAAACATTGCACTTTGTGCTTGATCATGCCTATGTTTTTTACATTTATGAAATTTACCAGATCTACTAAAACAGATTCCCAAATATTTGAAACTATCTACTATTTCAATGACTTCGTTACCAAATTTAAACACGTGTTTATTATTCTTACGTCCATTGAATATCACAACTTTAGTTTTCTGTACATTAACAGTTAGTTTCCATCCAGTACAACTCTTTTTTAAACGCAATAAGAGCTTTGTTGCAAGGCATTACATGAGGTAGCAAGCAAAACAGTGTCATCAGCATACAAAAGCAAAAATAAACAAAGATAACTGCTTAAGTCTGCATCAGGAAGATCTAAATCAATATTTAACGAGTACAATTGTGATCACAAAAATATTGTTCGAGGTCATTCAAAAAACAAAGAAAAAAAGAACCGGAGACAAATTTTCTACTTGCCGCACACCTCTATAACTACTAAAATAATCAGATTTGTTACCGCTTATGAAAAACACACGATTTAATTTGATGATACATGTTTACAATCACCTGGAGAATCTTACCATTCACTCCTTGCTTTGCAAGTTTTTGCCATAGTCCTAATCTCCACACAGAATCAAAAGCCTTCCTAAAGTCAACAAAAGCACAAAAACAATTGCTTTTTTTTTAGCAGCGCAAATATCTACAAGGCTTTTCAAAACAAATAAATGATCCAATGTGGAATGACCACGACGAAAACCAGCCTGACTTTCAGAAAGCAGCTTATTACTTTCAAGAAAATCAGTTAATCGATTATTCAAAATCGTTGTAAACAATTTACCTACGCAGCTAAGCAGTGTTATTCCACGATAATTGTCACAGTCGTCTTTATTGCCTTTCCCTTTGTAGATTGGTAGAGAACAAGTCCCACTACCCCCACTACCCATTCTTCAGGAATCACACCTGAGTAAGAACTTTATTGAAAAGTTTACGATAAATTGTTGTCATTTAAGGGCACGCTGTTCTTAATATATTCGTTTATAATCCTGTCATCACCTGAAGCTTTCCCATTTTTCAATTTCTGCACTGCTGATTCTACATCTACACATCCTCGATTGGTCTATTCAAAAAAAAACTGGAGATCAAAATCAATAACACATTCAACATCATCTTCCACCCCATCATCATCAACGTGCAGATTCATATTTTTAAAGTGGTCATAAAGTTCATTCAAAACAATAGGACACGACACATTTGGTTTTCCTTTTTGTTTTTGCCCAGTACTCTTTTGGTCGCTTTGTCCTTAAACACCTGATCTCTTTGTGTCATTCTTTGTTGTGAATTCTTTTCTGATTTTCTTAATACCTTCTCATAATCTTTACTTTTAATCAACAAATGTACACGATTACCAATGGAGTCATTCTGTTTAATTTTATTTTCAGCTCTAAAATAAGCGGCCCTCCTATTCTTGCACACAAATATTAAACCAAGGTTTATTTTGATTATGTTTTGACGACTGTCTTCTATTTCCTTTCTGAACTTCACCAAGGGTATCCTTGGCGGCTTCATAAGAACGTGTGTTAACAACTCATTTATATTGGCTACTGATTCATTATCATTGTCAAGTAAATTGTTTAAATCTTCAACATCTTTAACACACAAACTTTCTCGGAAATACTCTGCTTTAGTAGCATCCCATCTTTTAATTTGATTTGACCAGCATCAGACTTAACATTTGAATATTCAACTGATTGTTGAAGACTGCATCTTACAGTTTTCTGTGAGTCATCATGCCTGACTTGAATACCTTTTAAACACATAACTAGAGGACAGTGAACATCTGATAACATGGCATCAAAAGAATCAACATCAAATCTGTGACATGAGGATACAAATGAGGTGAACATATGATATAATCAATAACAGTGCATCCACTACTTTTATATTTTCCTATTGTGCATCTCTGCCAACTCTGCCATTGAATATTAGCAGCTTATGAGATTTGCATAAATCCAGTAATCTATAACCATAGTTGTTTGGTCTCCGAAAATCTTGGGAATGTCTTTCATAAGGAATGTCATGATGTTCCATGCAGAAGGGTAATTCATTAAACAACGTATTATCTTCATCGTCATCGTGTCGGTCAAAATCAAGAAAATCAGGTAATTTTTTTTATATGCATTGAAATCACCATCAATAGCACATAATAATCTTCAGAATTATGCCGCATAAGACTAGTCTGGAGATCATCAAAGCAATCAACAACACATATACATTACCTTCGGGAGGAATATATACGGCTCCAACCAGAACATCTTATCATGACCTGTAAGATTTTTTCTTAATTTTATCCACATGAGACAGTCTCTTTCACATTTGCTTCTTAAAACTGGATATCTTTTGAATAATTGGATCTATAAGCTACTGCTATACCACCAGATCGTTGATGTGAAAGATATGTTCAACTTAGTAAAGCGACGGAATCACCCAAATCAGAAAATATAGCCGATATAAAACTCTGTGTCCTGAACGTCTGTTTTGGTTTCAGTGAAACGTCACAACATCAAATTGCGTTATGTAACTAACGAAGTCTTGATCCTGTATCTGACTTCTTAAACCACAGACATTCAATGATAAAAAAGACAGATTAAAAGGTGCAGATACGGAAGAAATCACGTGCACGTCTGACTGTAAACGATCAGGAACTGGCGCGGACGAACATCTGAACTGTCCGAATGAAAAATAGAACATGCTGTTTTTTCAACAAAATGAGGTAATGAACAATGAATAGTGGAATGTTGGGTGTGCCCGAGGTCCTCCTGGTTCATCCTATTCGAGGACACGTAGTTCGACAACCCCAGCTGACGGTAGTTAATCTGGTCCAATCCAATCCGGAAGAGGTCGTCTGGGCTGTCGAGGTAGATTACGTCACCCGCAGTTGGGCCAGCCTTCTTCAAGTGACAGATGACCTTCCGTCGTGAGAGGTGGACACACGCTGGACGCTGTCGTGGTTCTTGGCCAAGTGAAGAAGTCGTGCTCGAAGAGGCGTGAGATCATCATTATGAAGACTCTTCTGTACTTCTCAGAATCTTAAGGAGCTGCGCTTTTTCATCACCGCAGCTTTTGATTTCCTAGAAGTGAACTTTACCAAACACCGGACGTGGTTTCGTGTTAGAACCCGCATCACCTGGCTTCCCATTCCGGTGAAACAACTGATATGTCCTCCGCCTTCACCCCACATTCCAGCTGATCAAAAAGCTTCATCACCTCTTTTTCAGTGTACTTCTCCTTTTTCTTCTTCCAGGCCGGTGATATTAATAGTTTACCTCCTCTGGTACTGCTCAAGTCTGTCCAGATCGTAGTTCAGCAGTAGGTTCGTACGATCTGCTTTTGCCTGAGCTTGTTCCTTTTCCTCCTGAACAGCAGCCACTACAGTGGCCACACCATGTTTGTAAACATTTTGAAATACTCTTTTTATCTGGACAGAGAGAACAGGCCAAAAAGAAACTCCGTGACACGAAGAGCAATGACGTCAAACGTTTTCAATGCGTCATTACCCCTAGTAGCCTTCTGTTTCCCTTTTCCATTTACTGGAGGTTTTTTATTCTGTAAGTTCAGGGCACTTAAAACAGTTGCCTCCAGTTCATCTCTCACATCGCTGTCAGCAAAACGTTTTAGAATTCTATTGACGATTTTGAGATGATGATGATGATGGACTTGAAACTTGACGAAGCCATTGAAGACGTTGAACACTAGCAGTACGTACCAGCCATCGATCAGATTTTTTCAAACAGGATTACCACGAAATGAGGAGGTACGTACCGCAAACACAAACCACTTCTGATACCGCAAATCAAAGGTAAAAAAACTTACGAAAAACTAATGAAAAAAAAAAAACAACCGTAAAAACACAAAAAAAGAAAAATCCACGGAGCAAGTGTTAACAGTAAGGTGTAAACACTGACGTATGAACACACACCACACACGTACAAACATGCCACACACACACACAACACACACACCACACACACACACAACACACACACACACACACACACAAACGGTGCTTGGTGTGGGCTGATGAAAACACTTATTTAATTGATTAGAAAATGTAAACAGCATTCCTCATTACAAGTGAAAAGTATGTACCAGTACAGAAATTTTCATTTCATATTTTATAATTAACACTTGATGCCTTCCTAACAAATATGCAAAACGAGCAAAACTGATTGGGGGAACGTCGAAGAATAAACCAGCCAAGCATCTGCGGTTGACTGTTAAGTCTTCAAAGTCACATTTACCACAACAGCAGGCAGTCTTTGTGTGATGTCTTTCAGATTTAAAGCTTGCATTCAGTATTGTGGTATCTTTAACTTGTACGTCCGCTTAAAGCATTACTTTAAGTTATTATTGCAGGCATGTATGCAGGGACTGTTAGGGGACAGAATATAGCAACTTAGACACAACTTTTGCATACAAGACGGTTTTACATAGTCACAGACATAGCATCTCTCTCTCGCTGCTCTCATATCTCTTCTCTCGATCTCCTCTTCTCGTCAGTCTAAGATCACATCTATGAAAAGATTTGAAAAATAAAGTACTACGACCTACACACATACAATCAATCTACGAGAGAAAAACTTGGCGTTCATCCCCAGTTGTTCTGGCAATATCAAGCGATGCAACCGACGAAGCGGCAGTAGCAATGATCATTCCCACAATAATGGATTTTTCTGGTAAATCCCTTTCTAAAAGAAATCTGTTTAAACAAGGGTTTCAGACAAGTCCAGTGCAGACCATAAGAGTCGCACTGGAAAAAGAGTAACACGTAAGTATATATCAAGAAAACATATCAATTTCAGTGGGATCACACTACAACAATGTAATGTTGCCAACAATCCAAAGTCACCAGAATACGACTACATGTGAGTGCGCACCCCCAGCAGGATCACTATAAAAACAATGTGATTTTCACATGCGATTCAAAGGGATACTGGAATACATTATACACACAGCATGCATCCACGAAGAGAGTGAGTGAGGCCACTCTGATGTGACTGATTTACCACTGGAATGACACGAAAACGATATGATTCTCGCCACAATAGGCAGCTCTGAGTCGCCTTACCCAGGTAGGGCAGTCCGTGCGTAAAATAAAGGTGAACGCGGATTGTAAAACGCATAGAGCTTGGTCCGCAGCCGAGGATAGTCACTATAGAAGTATGATACCAAGAAATGCTATCGTGTGTTCCACAGTGGTCATTACCTTCCGTGGAGTTGCTTCCTGTCGAGAAGTTGTATGGGCCCACTCTACGCCCCCCCCGCCCATCACAATACCACCTCCCCACCCATTCTTCTCAAAAGGAACCTTCAGCAAGCTTATAGTCTCCAAAGAGGAGACCATCTCCAATGGGGAGAAGCTCACTAACATATAAACTCCTGGTCAGATACCGGTATTTCGAAACCTGATTGTTTCTCCTCAGTGACCGCGGAAAAGTGGTAATTTGACTCCTCTGCCTTTTCGGTTTTAAGAAGAATGCTATACCAGAAAAAGGGCTGGTGTGCAATACCATAGTATGTTTGTTGAGTTTTCAAAAAACTAACTAAAGGTGCCACCTAAGAAGCAAAAGAAAATCATGAAAGAGCAAAACAAGCTACATTTTCTTGTGAAAAGTAGAAAATATAAAAAGATAACCTCTTAAGACACAAGTGTGAGGGCCAGTTCTTGGAATGAATCCGCAAGGGACTAAATTACAATGAAACAATTTCTGATGACATGAAAAAAATCAGATCACCCAGTGATAAATCAGTTGTGTTGCTGGACATGAAAAATGTCTGTAACGGTGCAGTAATGCCAGACCAAGGGTTGTGAAAAACTGGGGCTTTCTGGACACTGGATGATATTACTAAGATGATGTTAAAAGTCAGCAGTTCTGTCAGTTTGTAAGTGAAGAAAATGAGGTAGAGTTTTCATGTCCGTCATCACGTCTGACACCAGCTCTCCTGTTTGTACATTTATGGTGTATTATGTAAACATCCACTACAGCTGCTAAGGAACATATAAAACAAGTCAGCCTGCTCATTTCAAAGAAAAAGTAAGCATGCACAAGCAGTCAGTGTATCTTTTGTTCATTAATTCTTGAAACAATGGACAAGGGTCAGTTGTAACACTTTCCTGTATGGACATAAAAAGAATAGTGGATCTTATTTTTTTACAACAGTAAGCAATAAATGCAATAAAAACATGAATAAGATCAGTTTCAAAAGCAAACAGGATGGTCAAACCATACTTAGTTTATTCATTTTTAAGTCGATCAAATATGAAAAATAGAAGGGAGAATCCCTTATACAGGTGCTTGGGTGATATGAGCCACTGCAGTCCACATGTTTGCGGAAAACCATAAGTGCTCATTGGAACAACTTGATACTGAATTTTAAACAGATCAGTTCATAAACAATCAAGAAAGCTTTTGCACAATGCTACAGTCTGACTGACACTGACACAAAAGTTTACAAGGTTTACAAAGCAAATTGGAAAAGACAGCCTCACGGGAACTGTATCGTGTAATGTACATATATGTAGTCAAATATATCATTCAGCAGATAAATCATTATTTTTTTTTTTTGTTTTATCTTTAAGCGCTACAAATCATCCAGTTAGGCCATATTTTTTGTTTCGTTTCTGCTTTCTCCTTATAACGTTTAATTCTCTTCCCATCCCCCTTTGCAGATTCTTTCCATTTCTTTTATTACACTTTTGTTTCTTTTCTGCTTTCTCCTTATAACATTTAATTCTCTTTCCATCCCCCTTGTGGATTCTCTCCATTTCTTTATTACACTATGGGTGATCTCTCTCTCTCTCTCTCTCTCTCTCTCTCTCTCTCTCTCTCTCTCTCTCTCTCTCTCATGATGACATCTCAATAAAAAAAAAAAAGGTCATTTCAAAATGTCTTCAATCACCAATTTGTGTGACGGGACATTAAATTATGATGTGTGTGTGTGTGTGTGTGTGTGTGTGTGTGTGTGTGTGTGTGTGTGTGTGTGTGTGTGTTCTGTGGTGGGGGTGGGAGTGGCTTATGGATGGACTGAAATATTACTCCAGGAGTTTCAGTTGAATGAGATATTTAAAAAAGATAATGATAATGATAACAACAGAACGCCTTGAATCTGATTCAAATTAAAACTGTATTTTTAGACTTGATCAGTCATTCTAGCAGTAATAGCAGTTAACTTATATCGTGTTCAGCAGTGTTCGCACATCTTGAACAGTTTGTCTTGAAGGCAGTTAGCGTTCACCACCGAGGCCAAATCAGAAAGGTTTTCATTATATTTTGCGCATGTGTGATTCTAAGTGGTTCAGTTGTGGTGTCGAGGTAAAACATTGGTGGCTATGAATAAACGTTTACTGATTCTTCGCCTTTCTGACATCGTCTGCTCCTGGTTTTGTGTCCGTTGAAGAACACGTGACCCGGCGAACGGATACAAATTGCAAATGGCTGAAACGAGCAGTGCGGTATATTTTTATCCCAAAAGGTCGGTGATGTCGATCGGACATGAGCCCAGTGCACGGTAAATTTGTTCTGTTTTGAAAAATATGCTGACAAACCAGCTTAAATCAGTGGATTTACTGTGTCAATGACACACCTCAGTTTTGAAAAATACGAAACGTTGGATCGGACCCGGTAAAATAGAAAGCAGTAGCGAGAGTGTTAAAAGGGCATGTCTCCCGGGACATGACGAAACCACATACGACCAAGTATTCTTTTGGATTCGACTCAGACTTCACTAAAGAGCAAGTGAATGTGGTTTCAGGACAAAAACGTTGACGAAAATGTAGTGTTATCATTTCATGTGTTCAAGTTTTTCGTTACGATTCTGCAAGGGCTGTAGGGACATGTTGTTTGCGGTATATCGGCGGATGTCCCATTTCAGCATGGCCGATTTTGGCTGTTTTTTTTCAAATAAAAATCAGTTGTATCGACACAATCCAGATATATCTCCCTGATATTGTGGCAGTTATCTCTTAAGATACAAGCAACAAAATATACACCCAAACAAAGTGGGGGGAAAAATGTTTTGGATCGCGTGCTTTTCCTCCAGTGCTACGGACATCACAAGGACGATAGCAATGACACATGGTTCGGATAATTGGAAATCGTCAATGTTTGTGCGTCTCTGTTGAGTGTGGACACACCCCGCCTGTGTACGTGACGAAGTGGAGATGAGGAGGGAGATTGATAACAGTGTATACGTTGAAGTGTGTGTATTGGAGGAGGAGGAGAGGGGTGGTGGTGGTGAGTGGGTCTCTGTCTGTCTGTCAGTCGTGAGTCATGTCTGTCTGCTCTCTCTCTCTCTCTCTCTCTCTCCTCTCTCTCTCTCTCTCTCTCTCTCTCTCTCTCCTCTCTCTCTCCTCTCTCTCTCCTCCTATTTCCCGCCCATAGACGTGTACATTGTTTGTGAAAACACGCACACATGCTCATTCAGATCCACGCAGCACACCATAATGTCACACACACACACACACACACGCACGCCCAAGCAAGCACGCACGAAGCACGCAAGCCGCACGCACACACACACACGCACTCAACTCACTCACTCACACACACACACACACACACACAACATACACACACGCGCGCGGCGCGCGCGCACGCACGCACGCATATTTAAACATACACGCACTAACACACACACACTTTCAATAATACATGATGCGCATAAGCTATGTATATACGTTAACAAGTACAGACAGTGTACCTGAGTGTACGCGTTGATATCATACACTCATGCATGCACGTGCACTCGGGTGCCGGCTTACACACACGCAACACACACGCAGCCTCCCAAACACTCACACTCATATTGCAGTGCGAGCGCGGCGAGACGCTCTCACTCACTCACGCACGCTCTCACACACGTACGCAAGTTAGCACGAAGGCACGTGCACACACACACACACGCGCGCGCGCGCGCGCGCGCGCGGCACACACAGAGAGGGAGGGAGGGAGAGATTTTACTCGCACGCTCTCCGAAAACAAATTCATGCATGATGTAGTCTCTCCATCCGTTTAAATCAATGAGTCTTAGACCCACAGAACTTCACTTATTCATCTTCTTCCTTCCTTACATCCTGTCTTTCTTATTTTCTTTCTTTCTTCTACCGTTCTTTTTTTTAATTAGTTTTTTCCCTTTGTCGTCTTCACTGAAATATAAAGAATAGTTCAACCTGAGTATGGCCCTCCGTGTCAGGTGTTTAAACTTCTATCACAAAATGAACTCGGGAAAGGTTTTTTTCTCTATTATATTATTCTTGTGGATTTTAAATGCCACATCCTAAGGCCAGTTGCAGGTGACCATATTCACGAGGTTTGTCGCTGGACGGGTGAGGTGGCATTTTCCAGAGAGGGAGGATCACTTACGCTGGCTCACCTAAGTGGAACGGAAGCAACGCAGTTGTCCTCTGGTTGGTTGCCTGGTAGTATCCTGATAAGCAATTTTCCTTATGGAATGCCAGTGTGTGTGTGGTGTGTGCAGTGCGAGCGCGCGTGTGCGCGTGCGAGCGTGTGGTGTGTGTGTGGTGTGTGTGTGTGTGTCGTGTGTGGTGCGTGTGTGTGAGTGAGTGAGTGTGTGTGTGTGGTGTGTGTGTGTGGTGGTGTGTTGTGTGTCTCTGTGTGTGTGTGCGAGCGCGCGTGTGTGCGTGCGTGCGCGCCCTTGTGCGCACACACGTGTGTGTGTGTGTGTGTGGTGTGTGTGTGTGGGATGTGTTGTGTTCAAATAACACATATGATTTGAGAGATGTTATCCTTTTTCGCTCCTTACTCTAAAACATACAACAAACTGTTCCAGTTTGTGATTCTGTGGAAGATCAGTCCCGTTTTCTTGTTTAGTTTAGCGGTGTATAAAAATCAAGAACTTTTTTTTTCCTTTCCTCTGGTAAAAAGACCAATTGCATTTCCCTCTTTTTGCTCCAGAAAATCCATTGGTGGTAAATTTTCCGCTCAACTGCTAGTCTGGAGATGATTTCTTGTTTTTGAACAGTGCTATTGCCTCCAGAGAGTAATCAGATTTTCTGTTTGCTTCTGATCGAGAGATGCCTTACATTCAATTTGATATTGCTTCAGTGATCATTTTTCCTGTTCCACATCGCTCCACAGATCCTTTTTTCATTTTTTTTTAGGGCTCCAGATATCGGTTGAATTTTCAGTTCGTCGTGGCTCCTGACAGAGATCACATACTTTTTATGTCAGTTTGTTATTGCACAGAAATTTGTCTGTATTGCGCAAGAGTTCAGTTACACTTTTTTTTTTTTTTTTTTTTTTTTTTTGGGGGGGGGGGGGGGGGGGTCGGGGGTCAGTTTGTTATTGCACAAGAAATTTGTCTGTATTGCGCAAGAGATCAATTACACTTTTTCCCTCTTCAGTTGATATTGCAGTGGAAATCAATTTATCAGTTTTGATATTGCCCCAGAGATTAACTACGTTTTTTTGTGGTTTTTTTTTTTTCAATTTAGCTCCCACTCCCAGGATCGTTACCCTTTTTCATTTAAGCAAAGATCAGATACTTTTTTTTTTCTTTTTTTTTTTAGTTTACCAATACTCCAGAAATCAATTACACTAACACCCATCCACACCTTCCCCTACCCCCCCCCCCCCCCCCCCCCCACACACACACCACACACCACACACATCCCCACCCTCACCGCTGTGTCTACCTCCCCCCATCCACCAACCCTCCCCCCTGATCTTCTGTGGCTGCACAGATCAATTGAATTTCCGCCTTCTCCTGGGCCAGAGGTGGTGCCACGGGCAGGGAATGTCTTGAAAAAACTGAGTGTGGACCGCTGAGAGCTGGTCATGTGGCCAACAAAGGGAAACGCGTTTATCGCCAGACTAAAGGTTCGGGGGGGGGGGGGGGAGGGGGGGGGGAGGGGGGGGGGAAGAGAGGGGAAGGTAGTAGATTCGTATATGTTGGGGGGAAAAAAAGGGCTTAAGAAGTGTGTGCTAAGATGAGAGTGTGAAAAAAGTGTATGTTTAGAGGATTCTGTAGAGAAGTGCAAATTTAGATGACACTTCAAAAAAAAAAGTGCAGTTTTAGAGGACACTGTAGAGAATTGTGTGTTTAGAGGACACTGTAAAAAAAAAGTGCAAGTTTAAAGGACACTGTAAAAAGTGCAAGGTTTAGAGGACACCCGTAGAGAACTGTTATGTTCAGAGGTCACTGTAGAGAATTGTTCTTTAGAGGGCACTGTAAACAAGTGCAAGTTTACAGGACACTAGAGAATTGTGTGTTAGAGGGCACTGTAAACAAGTGCAAGTTTACAGGACACTGTAGAGAATTGTGTGTTTAGAGGGCACTGTAGAGAGCTGTATGTTTAGAGGACACTGTTGGGAATTGTGTGTTTTGGGAGGGCACTGTAGAGAGCTGTGTGTTTAGAGGACACTGTTGGGAATGTGTGTTTAGAGGATACTTTAAAAAAGTGCAAGTTTACAGGACACTGTCGAAAAGTGTCTGTTTAGAGAACACTGTAAGAAAGTGTAAGTTGACAGGGACACTGTCGAAAAGACTATATTTAGAGGACACTGTAAGAAAGTGTAAGTTGACAGGACACTGTCGAAAAAGACTATATTTAGAGGACACTGTAAGAAAGTGTAAGTTGACAGGACACTGTCGAAAAGACTATATTTAGAGGACACTGTAAGAAAGTGTAAGTTGACAGGACACTGTCGAAAAGAGTATGTTTAGAGGACACTGTAAGAAAAGCGCAAGTTTGTTGGGACACTGTAGAGAATGTTGTGTTTAGAGGGACACTGTAAAAAAGTGGAAGTTTATAGGACACTGTAGAGAAGTATATGTTTAGAGAACACTGTAAAAAAAAAAAAGGCAAGTTTACAGGACCACCGTACAAAAGTGCATGTTTAGAGGAAAACCGTAGAAAAGTGCATGTTTAGAGGACACTGTAGAGAGATACACATTCAGAGGACACTGTATAGAAGTGCATGTTTAGAGGACACTGTAGAGAAGGATATTCAGAGGACACTGTATAGAGGTGCATGTTCAGGGGACACTGTAGAGAAGTGCATGTTTAGAGGACACTGTATAGAAGTGCATGTTCAGAGGCCATTGTAGAGAAGTGCCATATTCAGAGGACACTGTGTAGAAGTGCATGTTTAGAGGACACTGTATAGAAGTGCATGTTTAGAAGACATTGTAGTGAAGTTCATATCAGAGGACACTGTATAGAAGTGCATGTTTAGAGGGACACTGTAGAGAAGTGCGTGTTCAGAGGACATTGTAGAGAAGTGCATGTTTAGAGGACACTATATAGAAGTGCTGTTTAGAGGACACTATATAGAAGTGCATGTTTAGAGGACACTATATAGAAGTGCATGTTTAGAGGACATTGTAAAGAAGTGCATGTTTAGAGGACACTGTAGAGAAGTGCATGTTTAGAGGACACTGTAGAGAAGTGCATTGTTTAGAGGACACTGTAGAGAAGTGCATGTTTAGAGGATACTGTAGAGAAGTGCATGTTTAGAGGACACTGTATAGAAGTGCAGTGCAGAGGACACTGTAGAGAAGGTGCATGTTCAGAGGACACTGTAGTAGAGAAGCGCATGTTCAGAGGACACTGTAGAGAAGTCATATTCAGAGGACATTGTAGAGAAGTGCAGTGCCGAGGACATTGAAGAGAAGTGCAGTGCAGAGGACACTGTAGAGAAGTGCATGTTTAGACGACAATGCAGGAAAGTGCATGTTTAGAGGGCACTGCAGAAAAGGGCATGGTTAGAGGACACTGAAGAGAAATGCATGTTTAGAGACACTGAGATGAAGTGCATATATAGAGTAAGCTGTAGAGAAGTGCAAGTTTACAGGACACTGTAGAGAAGTGCATGTTTAGGGGACACTGTAGAGAAGCGTGTGTGTGTGTGTGTGTGGGGGGGGGGGGGGTTGCGTGTGTGTGTGTGTGTGGGCGCGCGCGCGCGTGTGGTGTGTGTGTATGCCTATGTGCGTGTGTGTGAGCAGGCGCGCGAGCGAGCGCGAGCGTGCACGCGTATGTGGATGCGCAGGTGTATGCAATAAAACGTGTGCCCGTGCGCGACATCGACTACAGTTTCTGGTTTTACTGAACTTGGAAATTGACATTGAGTTTTTAATCTCTTACTCCCCAATCAATTGCAATGCTGTGTCAGCTTGTAAACGTGTCAGAGATCACTCGCATGTTGCAGTTTGGAAGTGTTGAAAGACCATTTAGATGTCTGTTTCTTTTTGGTTTAAGATCCATTGCCATCTCTGCCTTTGCTCCATAAATCAATTACATTTTCTGATGACTATTGCCCCAGAGATCAAAATTTTCAGTTTGAATGTGGCTATTACTCTAGAGATCAATCACATGTTTTTTTCGGTGGGCTTTCGCTCCAAATCGTTTGCATTTGAATCTCCTCGTCGCTCCAAAAGACCGCTAATTGTTTTCCGGTTTGACATTACTCCGGAGATCGATTTCATTTTGGTTTTCAGTTCGTTTAGAGCTGCAGACAAAGGTCATATTTCCCCATTGCTTTATTGCTCCAGAGATCAATTAGATGTTCTTGTGTGGAATGTATTGCATCAGAAATCAGTTTGCCAGTCTGATATTGCCCTAGATATCAATTACCATTTTTTTTTTTTCCGCTTAAGTGGCTATCACTACTAAAATTCATTTAGTTTCTTTTATTTTTCAATTTGACATAGCTCTTCCAGTGATCAGAGACATTTTTCTTAGTTTCCGCTAAGTTTCTTTCTTTTTTTTTCAATTTGACATTGCTTTAACCAAAGATCAAAACACATTCTTCTGATTTTCTTTCGGGGGATGTCTCCTTGTCTGTTCTGTGTGCTTTGTATTGTCATGTCTGCCAGGCGATGTGGGTGTCGTAAGCAGTATTCCTTTGGAGTTACGAGCCTGTAAATATTTCATCGCGCGAGCAAACGTTATCCTACTTCTTTGTTATATACATTTTGTTAGTTTGCATATGCTCCAGAAATCAATGACACTCCCCCCAATCCAACCACCGTCCCTACTTTGTCCTAGCTGCACAAATCAATTGAACTTCCATCTTTGTCTATAATGCCGGAGGTGATGCTATGGGCATGCATTTAAAAAAAAAAACTACCATGGATCTTCGCTGCGAAACCGCGTTTGAGCCTCAAAGAAAAACGGCCTTTACCAGCCCACGCCTGGGGTGAAAGAAAAGGCTGTAGAGAAAGTGTACGCTAAGGGGAGGTTGTGGAGAAGTACTTGCATGTTTAGAAGAGATTGTGGAGAAGTACTTGCATGTTTAGAGGAGGTTGTGGAGAAGTACTTGTGTGTTTAGAGGAGATTGTGGAGAAGTACTTGCATGTTTAGAGGAGATTGTGGAGAAGTACTTGCATGTTTAGAGGAGATTGTGGAGAAGTACTTGCATGTTTAGAGGAGATTGTGGAGAAGTACTTGCATGTTTAGAGGAGGTTGTGGAGAAGTACTTGTGTGTTTAGAGGAGATTGTGGAGAAGTACTTGCATGTTTAGAGGAGATTGTGGAGAAGTACTTGCATGTTTAGAGGAGATTGTGGAGAAGTACTTGCATGTTTAGAGGAGATTGTGGAGAAGTACTTGCATGTTTAGAGGAGGTTGTGGAGAAGTACTTGTTGTGTTTAGAGGAAGATTGTGGAGAAGTACTTGTGTGTTTAGAGGATATTGTGGAGAAGTACTTGTGTGTTTAGAGGAGATTGTGGAGAAGTACTTGTGTGTTTAGAGGAGATTGTGGAGAAGTACTTGCATGTTTAGAGGAGGTTGTGGAGAAGTACTTGCATGTTTAGAGGAGATTGTGGAGAAGTACTTGCATTTTAGAGGAGGTTGTGGAGAAGTACTTGCATGTTTAGAGGAGATTGTGGAGAAGTATTTGCATGTTTAGAGGAGATTGTGGAGGAGTACTTGTATGTCTAGAGAAGATTGAGGAGAAGTATTTGCATGTTTAGAGGAGGTTGTGGAGAAGTACTTGCATGTTTAGAGGAGATTGTGGAGAAGTACTTGCATGTTAGAGGAGGATTGTGGAGAAGTACTTGCATGTTTAGAGGAGATTGTGGAGAAGTACTTGTGTGTTTAGAGGAGATTGTGGAGAAGTACTTGCATGTTTACTGAGATTGTGGAGAAGTACTTGCATGTTTATATTGTGGAGAAGTACTTGCATGTTTAGAGGAGATTGTGGAGAATTACTTGCATGTTTAGAGGAGATTGTGGAGAAGTACTTGTATGTTTAGAGGAGATTGAGGAGAAGTACTTGTATGTTTAGAGGAGAGTTAGAGAGAGCATATGTTTGGGGTGGGGGCGCAGGTGGGGGGGGGGGGGGGGGGACTTGTCGAGAAATGTACATTTAGAGGAGATTGTAGAGAAGTGTATGTTCAAGAAAGACTTGTGGAGAAGTGATGTTTATTGTAGAGAAGTACGTGTTGAGAACAGACTTGTGGAGAAATGTGTGCACAGTGGAGACGTGTGGAAAAGTGTATGTTCAGAGGGGATTGTAAAGAAGTGCGTGTTGAAAGGAAATTTGTGGAGAATGTATGTTCTAATAAGACCTGTGCAAAGTGTGGAAAGTGTATTTTATTGCAGAGAAGTACGTGTTTTTAGAGATTTGTGGAGTTGCGTATGTTCAAAGGAGGCGGGGTGTAGAGAAGTGTTTGTTTGCATACACCACACGAGACACACAGACACACACACACACAAACACACACACACACACACAACACACACACACACACACACACACATACACACACATACACCGACATACGTACACACATACATACATACATACACAGAGGAAGGTAAATGTGGGTGGGGGTTTTGGTTGCGTACGTGCACACGGATGTGTTCGTATGCTGCTAACTCTGATACTATCATTGCGTATACATTGTTTATGCGGGGGGGGGGGGGGGGGGGGGGGGGTCAGTCAGGATCCCGACAAGCTTGGCCCTTGGAGAAACGGAGAGGGGTTTTCAATGAGCTTGTCTTTCGGTTGTGGCCCCATGAGCGTTATAGATTTAACTTTCCTTTCTTTGTGAGTTGATCTACTGTATCCGCACTGTCTCCCTCTTTCCTATCCCACACATCTCTGTGTGCTTCTCTGTCACTCCTGTCTGCCTGCCCGCCTGCCTCTCTCTCTCTCTCTTCTCTCTCTCTCTCTCTCTCTCGGTCTCTCTCTCTCTCTCTCTCTCTCTTTGTTTCATTCTCTCGTCTCTCTCTGTCGTCGTTGTCGTCTGTTGTCTCTTTCCTCTGGGGGGGGGGGGGGGGGGGGGGTGTCCTGACTCTGTCTGTCTGTCCTGTCTGTCTCCTCCCCCCCCCCCCCCCTCTCCTCTCATCTCTCTCTCTCTCTCTCTGTCTCTTTCTGTCTCTGTCTCTCGCTCCTTTTTCTATCTGTCTGTCTGTCATTCTGTGTTTGTATATATCTCTCCTATCTCTCTCTCTCTCTCTCTCTCCTCTCTCTCTAGCTCTCGCTCCCACACACACACACACACCACTCTCTCTCTCTCTTTCCCTCCCTCTCTCTCTCTCGCTCTCTCTCTCTCTGCACGCAGGCGTGCCTGCTTGCGCTTGACGTGTGTAATTGGAAAGATAAGCCTTCGCACTTGCTGGATGCTCATAAAACATTATTTGAAAACTACGAGTTAGTGGCCAAAACAGGCCTCCTCCGAACGGCGTGCGGTGA
>JADBJO010018300.1:30000-35643 GCA_016801955.1 Conus betulinus | reverse complement strand
GCTAACATCGACTGGGTGTATGTGATGCAAGATGGTTTTTGTCGATGAACTGGTGCATTGTGTGCTAACATCGACTGGGTGTATGTGATGCAAGATAGTTTTTGTCGATGAAACTGCTGTATTTTGGGTGTGCCAGCATTTGAAAGTGTATGCAAGTCGTGAGTGACTTTTGATGTTGTTTGTTCCTTAGCCTGTCTGTCTACTTATTTTCTTCTGTTTATTCTTAGTATCTTTAATTTGTGTTCGTTTTCACTGTTCAGTGGCTATTCTGTTGATTGGTTGACTGGTTGTTTGCGGTCTTGTTTCAGCTCTCTAGTTTCAGCCTAGCCGACCACAAATTGTCTTTTATCAAGGCTGTTATGTTTTTGAGAAGAACAGTTGTATCCCAGGGGGAAAAGACAGAAAACAACAAGCGGAAGAAGAAGAAGAAGAAGAAGAAGAAAAGAAGAAGAAGAAGAAGAAGAAGAGAAGAAGAAGAAGAACAAGAAGAAAACAACAACAACAACAACAAACAGCCACAACAGCAACAACAACAACAACATCGACAAGAACAACAATAATTAATTAACATGATGACTGCTAAACAGTTCGCGTTCTTACAACTATTAAAGCTGATTTTTGCTAAATATGCATGCCAGTTTGATTTGTCGATTTCTGTTCTTGTCCATTTCTGAAATAGAACGTCCTGAAGAAAACAAGACATTAATGCAGCATGAAATGTGCAAGAGGATAAATGGGCATCACACAGTACAGAATGAACCGTTAATGTCCACTGTGGACAGTGTGTACAATCGCACTAACCAGTCATGAGCTAGTGGTCACTGAGGACAGTGTGCACAGTGTCACTGACTCGTCATCAAAATAGTGTCCACTGTAGACACTGTGTACAGTGTTAGTGTGCACAGTGTCACTGACTCGTCATCAAAATAGTGTCCACTGTAGACACTGTGTACAGTGTTACCAGGTAGTCATCAGCTGGTGTCCATTGTGGACAGTATGTACAGTGTCACCAGGTAGTCATCAGCTGGTGTCCATTGTGGACAGTATGTAGTCACCAGGTAGTCAACAGCTGGTGTCCATTGTGGACAGTATGTACAGTGTCACCAGGTAGTCAACTGCTGGTGTCCATTGTGGACAGTATGTACAGTGTCACCAGGTAGTCAACAGCTAGTGTCCACCACGGACAGTGGGCAGTGTGCCACTAAAGTTTCATCGTCTGGTGTTCGTTGTGGACAGTGAGTAGAGTGTCACTATTTTGTCAGCGGCTACAGTTTGTGTGTGTGTGTGTGTGTGTGTGTGTGTGTGTGTGTGGTGTGTGTGTGCGTGCGTGCGTGCGTGCGTGCGTGCGTGCGTGCGTGCGTGTGTGTGTGTGTGTGTGTGTGTGTGTGTGTGTGTGTGTGTGTGTGTGTGAATGTCAACAGTGTGTTTTCATTCTCAGTGACGAGCCATTAATATTGATCGAGAGGACAGAGAGTAAGTATCTTCTCCATCGTATGGTTACAGTTCCACTGCACACACACCGAATGCATTCACCACCTACTGTCCATATCACTTGATCTCTGCTTGCCTTGTGTTCACAGGTCAGCTGTTTGCTTGCCACGCATGTTGACGAACTATCAGGTTTGAAGTACACGCAGGTGATTTTTTTCGAATGGAGAAAGGCTGTGTGCAGGCGTTGCGCTGATCTCGCCTTACACTGGCAAGATGAAACCAGCATACATGGTTTAACTGAGAAGGGCAACCGGCTAGCTGAACAGTTCTTTTTGCGTTGAAGGATGCCTTTGATGAGCTGCCCTGAGGTGGCCAGTGGCCTGCATGTATAAACATGACTCTGACAGAGACAAAATGTGACAATGTGAGAATGAACAAAAATGTTATTTAAAAAGAACTTAACAGCGAAAACAGGAGAATTGTTTAACCTGTAGAAACGAACATTACACATGAGTAAATAATGAGAACAAACAGAAAAGGACTGTAGCTATCAGTGAATAGAGGCAGAAAAGAAAACAGAGTCAAAAGGAGGGCCAGAAATGGATAAATACTACCACAGACGTTGCAGGTGCGGACACGATGTATAACAAAAGAGACCAATGTAGCCCTAGGGAGCTGTTTGTCAGACGGTCGGCCACAAGCCCAGTCACTTGAGTTGCCAACCTTTCCCTGTTGATACCAGCCTTTCCTGTTGACACCAACCTTTCCTGTTGATACCAACCTTTCCTGTTGATCAATTTTGCAAACAGCAAATTATTTGATTAGCCAAGATATTATTTGCATGTCTGATTTAGTTTTCGGTGTGGAAATTATCACTTACACAGTTTGTGTGTTTTTTAATACATATTTTTTCCTGGCTGGTTGAGCTGTGACTGTAAAACTTCCAATAATTTCTTTTCTCTTAATTGACCTCGCTGTTGTAAAGTCACAGTCCACATATAAAAATGTGGATTGAGTGCAGAGTTGAGAGGTAACAGGAATACAACCAAGGTGTCATGGACTTTGTTAAAGACAACCTCATCCGTAGAAGTCATCAGTGTTACCAGACCAAAGGACAACCAACAAATGGAACCTGTAACGGCCACTTTCTTCATCAGTTGCGTAGAAGAATAGTACGTCCTTTTGAGGGATGAAGTTTTATTCTGTATTTTGGCATTCGTCTATAGATGACAACTGCACCACTAACAATCATCACACATAAGACAGAGAGTTAACGACAACATTAACTGTGAACCACCTGAAGCCTTGCTTAGAGTTGTTTTGATCCGATAAAGCCAGACGACACAGCCCAGACTGGTCATTCAGACCCCAGTGCGACAGTCTAGGAAGAAAGGGTATTAACGACAACATAGATTCCAGAAACCATATTAGCGTACATAAACGTGTCTGTCAAACTTTTATTAAGATTCCAAGAACTCTCACTGAAACAACAAACAATGATATGATCCAAAACAATGATCCCTAAGATCCACATTGACGCTCCACTGGAGAGAAGGGATAAAAAGCCAGCCACCTTACAGGTCACACTACTGGTCCAGGCCTTTTCGGTTTGGATGTACATTCCACGAAATAAGTGATCTGCTGCCAGATTGATTGCGACGTGAATTCCCATACAGATGTTCGCAAAATGTAGGTGGACAATAGATGTCACAAAATTCCTTCCAAAAAGGTCTTTAACCATGCACAAAATTCCGAAACAAACAAGGGTTCCAAGGATGGCAGACAGGCTTACCAACCAAAAGAACACGTTGAACAGCTGCGTCGGTATTAATGTTGTGCACGAAGGAAACACGGCGGAAGGTGCAAAACATTTCAACTGATTCGACTGTTTCGGAAACATGAACTCACAGCAAAGTCTGTAGTTTGATGAAAACAATCTCTTCAAATGACCTAGTTTTGATAGGAAATCTGAAGGAAAGTTAATGAAAGGATTCCCTGTTATGTCTAGTATTTTCAGATTTGGAACATTTTTTAAAACCAACGGATTGGACGGAGTCAATGACTGAAAAAGATGAATTCAATGCTTGACACTGGGTAGATACGCAGACAAAACACTGTTGAGAGTTCCCAGTTGTGTTACTGAAAGATCAATATGTCTCACTGCATAATGAATGCCTCTCAAAACTGCAGTTTTTATTGTGTTGAGAGGGTATCATTTAGATTTAAAAAGCGCAAATTTGGTAACCAAATAAACACTTCCGTATTAAGAGTGTCGAACTGATTAAAGGAAAGATCCAGGAACTGTAGATTTGCAAGCTTGACATGTGAAACATTAGCAAGTGAACAATAAGACAATCGCAGACGAACTAGATACGGATTTGCAGTGAAATCATTGAATGACATCTTCGACTTTGTGGCGTCACATAACGGAGATAAAGAAAGCTTGTGGCAGGAAAAGTCATACGACACAGGAAGGTGTGGCCTTGGCACAAAACAACCACGAGGACAGGTCAGGTCACACATCAGTTCATCATCTCGCTGCGGGCACTGACCCCAGCCATCGCACAGATGACCTCTGTGCACACAGACTCTAGAATCCCGGCACAGATACAAGCCAGCACAGGTCACGTTCTCACAGTGTTGTTCATCCTCTCCATAAGTGCAGTCAGAAAATCCATTGCATCGTGTGTAAAGAGGAAGACAGTTCAACAACTCAGCTGTGCAACGATAATGGCTGTTAGGACAGGTGTCCTCGGGTTCCATCACCTTCTGTGCGAAGTACCCGGTACCATCCAGGTCGATTATGAATCGGCGTGCTTTGTCTCCATCAGCGCCAGGTTGACAGTAGGGACAGGGGTTACTCTCGTCTTCAGGACAATCCATCTCATCTGAATCATCCAAACAATCTGAGTAGTCGTTGCATCGTTGGCTGTATAATACATACTGGCCAAGGGAACACAGAAAGCCGTGACGTGGGGGGTGTTCACAGAATGACTCATCACTGTTGTCGAGACAGTCCTGACGAAAGTCACACACCAGTGAATATTGCACTGTGGTCAACTGGTCATCACACCTGAACAGGGCATAGCTGGTGGACTGATTATCGTCAACAGAGACAATATTAGACTGTTGTGAATTGTTCGTATTCACAGTTGTGCAAAATGAGGAGTATGCAATATTTCGGCACTGGCTCTTTGGATCGCAGGACAAAAGTATGTGTGCATAATGGTTATTTGAACAAAGAAATAAAACGTGTAATGTATCGGTTGGTATTTGATAGAGTGACGGTGATTGAGACAGTGTTTTCTGAGAAGACAAAGCACCCATTGACTTTGATTTGAATTCACATAATACACTGTTAAAATGAACGCCAAACATTACTTCAGTAACATCTCTGCCAGATTTGGCTTCTAACGAACGAACGGATGTAAACTCTAAATATTTAACTGGCCTAGCCGGATAGTACACCTCCCTAATTCTAAAGTGGTTCATGTTATAGACCATTGTTTTGTCAGACCATTTACGAAATCGACTGTATGGAAATGGTATCTTGTTCCACCCTGACGTAAAACCAAAGGCCACACGGAATTTGGTAAAGCGTTTAAAAAATAGATAGAGAATGCTCTTGTTCCTGTCTTGTCTTGATGGATGCTAGCGTGCCCCCAATCTCCAAGCAGTTGAGTTCTGCCAACTCAAACGGATGTTCCCTGATGGCAATGCGCGATTTTAAACATTTGTTGTGTGACGCCACTAGACCCTGGCATTCTGCATTGCTGAAGGGACAGAGTTCTGTCTCGTCACGCCCATCCTCACACTCTCCATGATTATTGCAGTGTATATGGTTTTGGTATTCATGGTAGTGTCTGACTGAACAGTTGAACAGACCACTAGCGAGTGTATGTGGCAAAAGATGAACCGAGAACCCGGAAAAGAAAAGTTTAAGTCCGGACCATAGGAAGTGTCTGTGGACATCTACATGAAAAGAAGAGGCAACAAAGGCATAAACTGGAGCCTTAAGTCTGATGTCCCCTAATGCTACCATGCATGGGTGAATTGATGTTTGTTGTCTGTAAACCAGATTAACCTGCCCACATGTTTTCGGATATTCTGTCTCCTGAATGCTGACGATTATGGCACTTGTCGAAGGGAGTGTTACTGCTTTTTGTTTGAATGTTCTGGCAAAATTTTTTGGTGTGTCTATATACCAGAGTA
>JADBJO010018300.1:0-25000 GCA_016801955.1 Conus betulinus | reverse complement strand
TGTGGCAGTGTGTTGCTCCAAATAAGCCGCCTGTTTCTATTCGGTAGTAACTGTGGCATAAAAAGTTGAGCTTGGATGTGTTTTCGTTCTTTTGTGTCTTCCAGAACTCAAAATAAAACGTTTCCAGCTTTGCATTGATTAGAAATTTCAGGCGAGTCACACTAAATGTACACCGTTCCAGACATGCTGTAATCCTATCGTTGACAAGGTTTGCCGTATATAAACTTCGTCCATTTTGCTTTCATCGGTGCCCGGAGAGATCATTGACTGATAAATCTCTTGTTGATAAGAGTCTTGGTCTGACTCTAGTATGTGTATCCAGAATGCGATAGTCTGTGTTATCACTTTAAAAGTAATCTGGAATCTCCCCAGTTCGCCCCAAAACCGGTAATGTCATTGCTTTTCTATGAACTCTTAATAATTGCCTGCAGAATTTAATGTTTGCAGTTTCATGTCGGAATTTGTTTGCAAGACAGATTATGAACAAATGCTGCATTTTCTTTTCTTGACATATTTCATCTTTGTATTGGTAAGAGGATGGAACCACATCTCCGACCCATATGTGAAGATGAGAGAGACTAACGAGTCAAATAGGGTTGTAACTGTTCTCATATTTACATTTTGACCATAAAACGTTCTCTTCAAGGTATATGCGGCTTTATTCCCCTGTGTGTGTGTGTGTGTGTGTGTGTGTGTGTGTGTGTGTGTGTAATAATAATAATAATAATAATAATAATAATAATAATAATAATAAAAATCATCATCATCATCATCATCATCATAACAATCATTATCATCATCATCATAATAGTGATGATAATAATGATAATAATGATGAAAAATATGATGATTATGACGATATTCATTTTTAATAATAATAATAATAATAATAATAATAATAATAGTGATGATAACAATAATCAGAATCGTAATTACAATCACGATAATTATAATAATCACAATAACCATAATAATCACAATAGTCATAATCAAAATCAAAAATAATAATCATAATGTTAATGGTGACAATAATCACAATTTAATAATAACATTTTGCAATATTGTTATTGATACAGAGAGTAATATTAATAGTAAATAATTAAAATAGTAACGATAGTAATATTACTACTACTACTACTACTAACAACAACCACAATAATAACAATAATAACTAGGGGGCTTATGTTTGCCTTAGAGGAAACATGGAAGGATTCACACACACACACACACACACACACACACACACACACACACACACGCGCGCGCGCGCGCACTTATGGTTCGCACTTCCGGTTCGTTATCATAACGTATGTGTTGCAAATATATTGTTATGTAATATTTTGAATATCATTCCGGTCTGTCCATTCGTTTCGGAGTTATTCAAGTTTCAAATTTGGCCGTTTTTTTTTGTTGTTGTTGTTGTTGTTGTTTTTTTGTTGTTGTTGTTTTTTAGCCATATCTCGGCAAAAAAACGGCAAATTCATTTTTTTTTAAATGCCATTTGCGCATGCCCACAATGCAACTTTCCTGAAAATTTCAACACGATTGGATGAAAAAAGGGTAAGAGTAAGAAAACAAAAAAGAAAAACTTTACAATAACAATAGTATTCCCCCAGAGAGGCCTTATGTTTGCCTTAGAGCAAACATGGGAATTCCCCCTTCAAATCACCTAATGAAACTTGCCTATCTATGTTCACCGTTTGAAAATTACATCTATCCACCATTACTAGTAAACGTTAATGCATATTTACCAAATAACGGTTTTAAAACTGTCAAATGTGAAATATACTGTATGAAAGTAATGTTTTCGTGTTCAGCGCTCAAAGTTACATCTAGCCACCAATTTTGGTCACACAATTGATTCTCACTTGCAAAATAACGGTTTTTTTAAACGTTTTTTAGATGTCGGATATCAAAATTGCTCTCGTAAACTTAAATATTCATGTTCAGCGTTCAAAGTAACATCTAATCAACAAGCTTTGTTAAGATTGATGCATATTTGAAAAATAAAGCTTTTTAACGGTTTTTTGTCTACAGTCGAAGTGTTTTTGTAACATAAATACTCTTAATCAGCATATCAAATTACATACATCCACCAATTTTGGTTGAGATAGCTTCAAAAATGAAAACAAAAATAACGGTTTTTAATGGGTTTTTACTGTCGAAGTGTTTTGCAACATAGATTTTTTTAAATTAGCATATCAAACGGCATAAGCAACCACAATTTGGTTTCTGTTACTTTGTTAGTCTTTGAGCTATTAATATTCAAATTTCGCCTTTTAGAGCGTACCTAAATTTGCATAAAATTTAAATAACTGCCAAACCCTTTAAGATGTCAATACCAAACTCCTTTCTGCACTGGGCCATAGCTACAGAAACATTTTCCGTAGATTAGTTTTGTGACGTCATTTCCAGTTTTTTGCTATTTTCCGTGAAACAACTGAAATTGACCAGTGACACTGTCAGGCACTTCCGGTTTGCACTTTCCGGTTCGTTATTATAACGTACATGTTGCAAATATAGTGTTATGTAAGTGTTCTGAATATCATTACGATCTGTCCAACCGTTTCTGAGTTATTCAAGTTTCAAATTTGGCCGTTTTGGCCGTTTTTTTTTTTTTTTTTGCCATATCTCGGCCAAAAAAAAACGGTCAATTCATTTAAAAATTGCCATTTGCACATGCCCACAATGCCCTGCAACTTTCCTGAAAATTTCAACACGATTGGATGAAAAAAGGGTAAGAAAAAGAAAAAGAAGAAAAAAAATTTTTTACAATAACAATAGTATTCCCCCTGTTCAATTCCCATGCAACTTAAAGCGGTAATGGTAAAAGTAAGAATTACAGCAGCAGAGGCAGCAATAGTCACATTCATAACAGAAGTAGTAATAGTATCATTACAATGAAGATGTAGACAACAGTGATCATGATATGATTATGATAATGATGAATAGGTAATGATCATGTTTACCCAGATAATTGGCCATGGTGGCGAACATAGAGCCTGTGACAAAGGGCATCATAGCCGGCTTCATGGAACCTCTCTGTGGCCTCTTTGTAGCGGCTGTACTCATCAGGCAGCTCTGAAAACCATTAACTACTGATATACAAGTGGGTGACACCTTACAAGCACAGAAAATCATAAAAGGAAAAAAAAACAACAACAAAAAAAAATAACATGAAAATGATGGAACCAAAACACCAACATCATCCCCACACTCCCCTACCCATCCCTCTCCCGAAACATTCACAAGCAAGAACATGCAGATGCAAACCCAAAACATGCATGCACACAAATGACATTTGCACAAATCTAAATACACACTATTTAAAGGTTAACTTACCAAAGCAAATCTCTGACCTTACCTTTCCTCACTAGTATGGATACAAGAACCCTAAACAGGAAGAACAGGAAGCCACTGAACAAAGATTAGAAACAAAAACGAAAAAGTCAAAGATATAAAAACAAATATAAACGAATACTGTTTGGCAATGTACGTACCAACCTTGGCAGGAGTGAATGGTTCTCTCTGTAAAGTTTCTTGCATGTGTCCAAGGACAGTGATGGGTATAACTTCCTGCAATTGAAAAACATAACAAATCTTAAAAAACAGAAGACTAACAAAAGCAGGAAAATATCACAATTTTCAACCTCCAAGGAATGCAGCACATGCAAAGTCTCTATACCACACTTCTCTTGCACACACACATACACTCACACACATACACAATCTATGCAAACTTACAAGAATCAAGTTCCATAGAAACGGACATTATGGTAAACAGCAGTTTAGAGTACAGTAGTCAAATATACTGAACATATGTGCATTCAAATAATACAACAAACACAAAATCACATGCTTACCCTCAAAGGCTGTGTACTGGCCATGTGTTTTGTGTCAATCAGTCTGTGGGGGAAAAAAACACCACCAACATTCAAAACACCAACATCTCATAATATGGGCTGTTGAATTCATTGCACAAGATTGAGTAAGAATTGAAGCTCTGTGAGGCAGAAATGTGTAATTTCAGAGCGCTAAGAGTAATCAAGCGTGACACTTACTTTTTTCAAACAAACACGATGCGATGAAATTGTTCGCACAATTTATGTGAACTTTACTTTTCTTCAAACAACCTTTTCTTTTAAGTGTCACAAGAAATCTTTACAAATTATGAAAATGTAGAATACACTGGAAACACATATGCAAAACATATGCAATGACACCTTGTTCTTGCCAGTCATCACATTGGCATCACAAACCAAGGACAGGCAGTTCTGCCATGGCACACCAAGGCTGGATAATGCGCCAGAAACAACCTAAAAAATGTTCTCCCCTGTTGCTGACTCTGAGCATGTGGAGTTGGCTATCAGCTCAGTGGCGATTTGGTAAGTCTCGCACCACCCCAGAAAAGAATTTGTTTGTTCCCCCCCCCCCCCCCCTCCCGACTTCCATCAGTCCCCAACACAACGGTCCATTCTGCAGTCCCCCATGGCAAGAGTCCTCACAATGTGTGTTGTCTTCGTTCGACCGCTCTTGAACTGTGTGGCGATCTCCGAATCTAAGAACGCTTCTTTAAAAAGCTGGGATGCATGGTCGGCTGCGCTAAGAGCGATGATGTACTCGACAAAAAAAACCCGGCCACCACTGCTTCAGCCCGAATTACCCTTTCCTCATTTCATCCTCGTTTGAGGTGTCTACAGTCTGAAAAAAAAACTGTGATGATGCTGGAAGAATTCGGCACGTTAGAGGAATCAATGTGCTTGTGTGACTCAAGGTGATGCTTCACATCCACCCATGGGAAATTGTGAAGTCGGACTCGCAAGTGGTACACCGTGCACAATTTACACCTTTAGCCGAAGGTCGTATGCAGGGGAATTTTTCCAAGTATTCTTTTCGGGACTTTTGACCAAGTTTTTTCTTTTTTCACATCTTGTCCAGAACTTTCTGCTCCACGTTTCGGCATTTTTCGCAACTTCAAACTTCAAAAGGACGCCAACTTCGCTGAATGGTAAAGATGGTGAAACGAACTGCGTATGACCGGAAACGCTTCTTGAAGATTACTGGTTATACGCACGGCGCCGTGCCTGTCTGTACATAAGCCGATTTTTTCGTCCTTTTTTTTTTTTTTTTTTTTTACTTTCAATGCATAATGCGTAATAAATTACGCGAAATGCGTAATGGTTGGCAGGTCTGAGCTTGCCTCCCATCTGCCTGTCTCTTTCTCATATGCCCATATTCTCTCTGTTCACCTTTCTGATACAGAGCATAACATTTTGTTACAATTACAATTGACCTTTTGCATGTATGCATGTGTGTGCTTCACTGCACTATCTTGAATAAAGATGGGTTAACACAGACATAAACATGCAAACTCAGCTTGGAAAGCATCTTTTTCTCACTTTCCCTTCAGAACACAGACAGTGACTCAATATCACATGCAGAAGCTGTTTTTTCTCTCTCTTACAGTAGACGAAATAGGAAAACTTGAATTTCTTTACATATGCATGCAATGCCAAAGCAAACAAATGAGCATGCATTCATGCAAGCACACACAAATACCAAAAATACACACGTACACACTTGCAATTACGAGTACCCAGACCTAGTGAAGCTGTCTGTAAATCACATAATCAAACAAAGCAGAAAGCAAAGTGCGAACTAAACAGAATCATAGAGAAGAATACAACTGGTATTGTTTGGTAATAATGAACAAAACAAAAAACAGATAAAGGGTTTAACCAAATTATTCTGTTTGCTAACTATTTTGTGGATAAATGCAAAATCAATGACATAAAACTTGAATGAATTGAGAAGCAAACATGAAATCGAAAAATATATGCATTGCATGGAAATGCGATTCACAGAAATTCATAAAAAAGTGGTATCCATACCAGAAATCTTGTGGAAAGTAACAGATGTGAATAACGACATGTAGAAATGCTGATACCTTCTACCATTCTTCCACAGATTACTGTACATAAATGAACTGGACTGGAGGATTGTAACACCTCGATGTGTTGATAGAATGCATTGTGCCCCTATTTATGGACTAATTGTTTCGCCTTTGTTTGTTGCAAATATATACTTGTATGCCATGGTGCCAATCAAAAAAAAGTAAGTGGAAAAAAAAAGCAGAAAGCAAAGCGCACAAACCTTGGAAAGCAGTTCCTCACCATGTCCTTGAACTCTTCCAGATCCTGATGATGATAAACATACGGATCAGTACACACTGAGTAAACTTGTGTTATAGCATGTGTATGTTTATACGTGCTCACATGCGGGTATGCATACACACGCTGTGTGTGCACAGGTACCTCTCAGAGTGCGTGCATCCATGTGCTCATCATGTATGCATGGTGAGTTTGCATACATGCATGCACACGTGTGTGTGTGTGTGTGTGTGTGTGTGTGTGTGTGTGTGTGTGTGTGTGTGTGTGTGTGTGTGTGTGTGTGTGTGCATGTGTCTGTCTACGCACATGTACATATACACTCGTACAAATACATGCAATCACATTCTTTTTAATTCTTCCCCTCCCCCAACTCTCATTGACAGCAAGATCAAAAACAACATAAGACATGCTGGAACAATGCAAGAATAAACTTTCCAGTACAATAAAACTGCCGGGAGTTGGAAACAATGGGAAAGGAAAAAAAAAGTACAGAGGAAGAGAACGGAGAGAGAGACAGACAGACAGACAGATAGATACTGAACATTTTTTTCATTCATGAGAAAAAAGAATAGGCACAAGCTGGATTTTTTTTCCTTTTGACATATCAAACATCCGGTAAATGGAAGCAACAAAACAAAATGAAAAAAGGGAATAAAATACTGACACAGTGCCAATTCTTATATACACATACAAGCAACATGCCAGCAAAAGAATACAATTAGGTAAAGAAAGCAAATTTCAAAGACATGATGCAAAGAAGGTCAATAAATAAGACAGACAGACAGACAGACAGACACAGAGAGAGAGAGAGAGAGAGAGACAGAGAGAGACAGAGAGAGAGAGAGAGAGAAGAAGGGGTAGAGGGAAGACGTGGGCAGAGACTGACAGACAGAGGGCAAGAGAGAGTTGGAGATGGAGAGAAAATAAGACTAATACAGAACATACACAGGAGAAACTGAACCAGTTAAAATCAGATCATTACACATGTTAGGAAGACACATTCAGCATGAAGACAAAAAAGCCTACCTGGGGTAGAGGGTGGCAGAACTGATTTCATCAGATGCATCACGTCCAACACCATGTTATGGCCTACCACTGTCTTCCCCTGCCATCAGCACCAACTCATCATTTTCCTGCAGTCAGGGAAATCTTAATTCTTTCTCCATGGACAATGTGTAACAGATTAGATTCTTTCCCTTGCCGACCAGGCTTTCCTTGTTCTCTTTTCCTTTTTTGTTTAAAAACTTTACTAATACAGCTCATGATGCTAACATATTTGCCTATTGTTACCTATCAATGGAAAGGGTAAAACATAAACTTTGTACTCATTACTGCTGAATATATCATTTAGCTGATATCAAAATGCTGCTGCTGTGACAATTTTTTTAAAAGCTGTTTGACTTCCAGACACAAAAATGCCTAATATTCCTACCTCTGAACTCTTTGAGTCATAAAATTTGACTCAAAGAGTTCGGAGCTAGAAATATCACGCATTTCTTATCAAACATCACCACTATCATAGGAAAAACTTACTTTTTCCATTAGCTAGGACATAAAACTAAGAATGCAGTTTATGAAGTGGTAGAAGGAAAAACAAGGGAACGATTTTTAGACTGCTGGCACCATGAGCTTATAGGAATCAGCTCCCTTGCTGTCACATCAGCACGGCACAGCTGGAAAAGGAGCAACAAGCATCTGCCACAGAGATGACAGGTCTGGATCTAGATTCTAGCACATGGGGCTGGTGTGTATGTGGAGGGGGGGGGGGGGAGGGATTGTTTCATATACCAGATAACCATGACACACTACAACTTACCAATGTGACTTAACCTCACCATAGTCCATGATGGATTACAGTGTATAATGAATGATCGATACTATAAGCTGTTGAGAAAAACAGACACTGATCACAACTGAACAAGTTGATCTACAGTTTGGTGCTAGAACAGATTTAGCCAAGCACCAAGCAACTGGAAAATGCTCTAGTCAGTTTTTTCTTTGACAAACTGCCAGAAGTCCAGAAATCATGGAACAAATCCTTCACTTACTGACTGCGCAATGAGCCTCATCACTTTGGCAAACCCACAGCTTTCTTCCAGCTCCATCTAACAACAAACATAAACATCATTTATAGAATCACAGCACAGAGTGTATGAGGGAAGCCAAAAGAAAGACAGACATGTCTAAATATCTCGCAGAATATATTGCTCCGTGACAAAATGGTGGCAAGAAAGGCTTGCCATACATTGTTTTATAGGAACCATAGGCTCCTGACACGATCAGATTTATCAGTCATCTCTCTCTCTCTCACACGTATACTTATGTAAACGTTTCATATTCAACACATTTTTGTTTTCAGCTGCCAATTTGTTAGTGATAAAACACAGAAAGAAGAAGAAAAAAAACGGAACTCCCAAAGGAAGAAAAGAGGAGCAAGAGTTGCAATGAAGCAAACATTGAAATGAAAGAAAAGAGATCAGGATAGTCAGACAAACAGAAAGAGAGAAATGGAAACAGGGAAAGCAGCAGAATGGAGAAAGAAAGAGAGGAACGTCAGACAGAATGAGAGACAGTGGTAGGATACAGTCACAACGAGACAGGAAGGGGGAAAGAGAGAACACAGAGCAGGTCAGAGAGAGAGAAAGAGTGGATGGATGGGTGAAACAGAGGCACAGGGAGAGGTAAAGGAGGACAAAAAAGACAAGGGGGTTGGGGGGATAAGAGACAGGGAGAATGAGAACTGATGTCCCCACTCACAATCTCTGCGTTCTGCTTGTCCTTCTCCTTCTTCTTCAGTTCTTCATCACTGGTCACTTTGGTCACCACAATGAAGCGCTCCTTCTTCTCCCCAGTCTTGGTTTCCAGGTGTACAGAAGAGAATCTGATTCAAGGAAGAAGAAAAAAAGAATCCAAACTGGGTTTTTTTTTTTGACCATGTCTAGCCATCACTGTCGCTGTCTAAAGAAATTTCGAAAGTAAACATGATAAACTTTCACATCTGGTACAGTTTGTATGTTTTTGTCATTTGTGTGAGAGACTTGAATTTTCATAATGTGGCTCAGACAGTCCATCATGGCAAAATAACAATAATAATAATACTAATGAGGACAATTTTTACAGTGCCCATCTTAACAACGTAGGCTATAGGGTGCTTAACCCGTTGACTGCTGCCCTTGCACGAAGGGCGTTCGTGGTGGTTTCGGGAAAGCTGTGTGCCCTTGCACGAACGGCGTTCGAGGTAATTTCATCATCAAAATTCGGCGATTTAAAGAAGGGAGGCAAGGAGAAAAAAATGGCTTAAACGGTTGTAGGGACCCTAAAGGACGGTTTCTTCCCTTTCACGGGTCGCTGACTGACCGGCTCGCGTCCGCTCAGACGATAACTTCGGCAAAGTTCGGCTGAGTCATTCTCGGTTCAAGATGGCAAGTCGAGCAGGCAGTTCAATCAGGCACGTGCCGTTTTCAAACGATCTAATGGCTCTTGAAATGCTTCAAGAAGTTATCCGAGACCGTGAAAGCGATGACGAAGACTTCAGAGAAGTGGAACGAAGCGATTCAGAGGAGGAATAAAGCGATCACAATCAACACCACCCTTTGCTATCAGAGATTGGTATTGATGACGAAGCTGATCCCCGACTTCAAACCGAGCGTACCAGCGCAAGTGGGCCCGAATCGGAGAGAAACGAGCCGATTCCGTCTATGTCGACTGCCTTCCTCCCTCCTTTCGTGAGAGGTCGGGAGGAGAGTCGAGGAAGGACAGGGGGTTCAGGACAACGGCGAGGGTCCAGTGTGAGGGGGCGTGGCAGAGGAAGAGGGTGTGGCACTCGTCAGTCTAAACTTGTTTCAGAATGGACAGAGGCCAGTGCTGATTGCCCAAATCTCGACCTTTTTTTCACGGGTGATCCAGGTATCAAGGTGAATATTGACAATTTCAATGGAGTTATAGTGGGTATACATTGTGTGTGCGTGTGTGTGTGTGTGTGTGTGTGTGTGTGTGTGTGTGTGTGTCTGTGTGTGTGTGGTGTTGTGTAGTGTTTGTGCATGGTGTGTGTGTGTGTGTGTGTGTGTGTGTGTGTGTGTGTGTGTGTAGGTAGGTAGGTCCAGCCTAACAGTAGCCATGGCTAACAGGCAGCAGAACAGGAGAAAACTGCCAATTTCAACTTGTTCATACTCCTCAACTACTCAACACTGTCAAATAAAAAATATCTCCACATCTAAAATGAACCTCTAACATGAAGTCTGTGTGTTTTTTTATGGTATGAAAGAAGTGTGCTTTTATTGTGAACGATCTAAAACACACACAAACCATACACTGCGTTGGCGAGCTTGTGCAACGATTCAAGCCGCGGGCTATCCGTGACCCGCAAACAACAACATCCGGAAAAGTGTTCGGAACTTTGACACACTATATGCACAGCGACGATGTTGGTACCATATGAAACAGAAAAACCTGCAGAATTGATCGGTATATAAAGTTCGTCATAGTTCCCTTTTCATTAAGTGCCGCAAATTTTGTGCCGAAAGACTAGCATAAACTTCAAAAGCATATCAACATCGCTAATTCTGAACAAAAACATATTGAAAGACCACTCGTTTTGTAGAAAAAAATCAATGCTCTTTTCGTTCGTGTATATAAGGACGCACAGGCTGCTGTGTGTATAAGTTCCGGCCAGGATAAAGAGAGAACCCCGTAGTCCAATCGGCATCAGCATTCCGACAACGGGGGGGTACGAAGCTGACACGATGTTCGAGTCGAGTGGCGAGTTTAAACCGATGGATCTCAACGATTTTGAGCGTGATCTTGGTAAGTATGCGAACGATTCATTTGTTTAAGCCCTTGCCCTGTTATTTTCAAGGAATTTGTGTTTCTTAACTCTGGAAATTATTTTAGAAGTGTTTTTTTTTTCATCAGACATGTGCTCGGTCGAGTGGTGGTTGTTAGCTCCCGTGATCAGTACTAATGGTTGCAATCGGTGATCAACCTTTTTAGTTTTAAAACAATTTCATAGAATAACTTTTACCCAAGCTCGTTCAGATTTTTATAAAAAGGTTTATGATTTTTGTCTAGAGCGAAAATTACGAATAAAGATTAAAATTTGGCAGCTGTAACTTCGACAGGGACGATAACTCAGGTTTCACCTCAATGAAAATTGAAAGTAGCAGTTGTTTTGGATTAATTTGCAGTACTGTTGTACCAAAATGAATCAATGAATTAATAAAATCAATAAATTGATAAATAAATGAGATAAAGGAAAATAAAAAAAAAAAAAAAAAAGTAAACAAAAAATACTCATTAACTAATTAAAGAGAATGTTAGCTTGAAGCTGCAGTATGAGTGTGGCATATGTACTAAAAGATAGGAGTAAGAAAATCAGAATTTGGAAACTTGAAGCATGTATTATAATAAAATGACTAGCTGTGTGTGTGTGTGTGTGTGTGTGTGTGTGTGTGTGTGTGTGTGTGTGTGTGTGTGTGTAGCTGGTAGCATTCACTTAAAAGTCTTATTGAAAATTGTGGCAATGTGTATTTAAAAAAATTTTTACTGTTGAATCATATATCCATAAATATAGAACTTGGTATATATAAAAAAAAAAAAAAATTCTTCAAAGTTATCATGCACTTTCATTCACAGTCTCTGAATTCAAACAATCCATTTTCATCACTGATAGATCAAAACAAAATGTCCAGTTATTAACTGTGTTCAGTTTATTCAAAATTTTGTGTGTGTGTGTGTGTGTGTGTGTGTGTGTGTGTGTGTGTGTGCATGTGTGTGTGTGTGTGTGTGTGTTGCATGCATGTATGTATGCGTGTGTGTGTGTGTGTGTGTGTGTGTGTGTGTGTGTGTGTGTGTGTGTGTGTGTGTGTGATAAATTTCAGAAGATGACCAGTACCTGCAAGAATCTGACAGTAGCACTGAAGAAGAACCACAAGAGCCAGATCATTCAGCACTTTTGGAACATGAAATAAATATTTGTCATCAGTCTTCTGATGATGAATCAGACTATGAATTTCCATTCAATTTCTCAGGCCAGGACAGTCAGTAGCAGTTTTCTATGATGATGCATTTTACATTGGTCAAGTACTAGAAATTGTTAGACCTGACCTTGCTTGCATTTCCTTCATGGACCAGAAAGGAACAGAAAACCTGTTTAGATGGCCGTTGTCAGACTCCACTGGGGGAGTTTGCAAGTAAATATGTCTTTTATTCAGACTTCAACATTCTACCAAAGAACAGAGTTTGGAGCAGCATTGACTGTACCCAGCGGGGAACCCTGAAAAGAAGATACAAACAATATGTTAAAAAAGTACTGTTAATGTTGGGGTACAAAATGGAGATGGCCAGTTTTATCTTAATGGTGATTGAAAAACAGGAACATGGAAAGAGGGTGATTTTTCTGGTATTTGAAAAGTTTTTAAGACAGTTGTGATTTACTGTTCCTTTTGGACATATATTTTGCCTTATTTGGAACATATTTGCTTGGTGAAATTCTTGAGCATTTGATTCTGTCCCCGTGATAATGACGGAATATATGTGGAATGTAGGTGATTTTGTTTACTTTGATGTAATTTGTACATAAAGGTGAAGGTTGAACTCATGGATGTTTTTACCTTTAGGTTCCTTCTTCAATGCTGATTATTTTGATACCTCTACTTTGTCTGTAGCATGTGTCGTTCCAGAGTTATGGGTTGTTAAGTAACGGTACCCTGTGTTTGCCACAAAATGACACGTCGACAAATCAGCATTTTAGTCATTTTTTTGAAGAGGCACAGCTAAAAAATGAATAATCATTGAGCTCTGGAAAAAAATAGGCTCAGTGTATCCATCACAGATAATAACTCTGCCAATCTGAGAGTATATTAGGTGAATAGTTCAGAAGATATGAGGGTCCAAACATGGCCCTTTGGCAAAAACGTGAAAAACGCCATTTTTTACCCAATTTTAAAGCTCAATATCTCAAAAACTATTAAACCTATGGCCTTGAAATTTGGCATGTGTATCACTTTTAATGGGGTCTTTTGAAAAATACAAAAANGAGAGTATATGGGTGAATAGTTCAGAAGATATGAGGGTCCAAACATGGCCCTCTGGCCAAAACGTGAAAAACGCCATTTTTTACCCCAATTTTAAAGCTCAACATCTCAAAAACTATTAAACCTATGGCCTTGAAATTTGGCATGTGTATCACTTTTAATGGGGTCTTTTGAAAAATACAAAAACATTCCATATTTTTTCAAGTTAAAAAAATGGCTGGACCTACCTACTTAACCCGCTGACTGCGGTGGGCCACGATCGTGGCTTTACTGCCCGACTGCGTTGGGCCACGGCGTGGCTCAGACGAGAACCGTTATACCACCACTGCTAAACATCCGGGTTGATCAGTTCACGTGACTTGCTAGTGTCCATTGTGCACCGGCAGCAGTCATTGGTTATTTTACATTTGTTGGTCTGCCACATGAAGGAAGGGGGGACGGAAGGGGGCAGGGTACATGGTTACTACAGAGTGATAGGCTTTGGCTGATCAAACTAGAAGATCGTTTCTGGGTGATTGTAGGTGTTTTGAAAGCACTTTAGAGATCAATAAAAGTGGTGATTTGAAGAGAACAATTTACAGCTTTTGTTTGTTTATTTTTTTAGTTTGGAAACAGTGTGCGTGTCACGAGTGGGCGTGCCTCCAATGAAAGCTATAGCCCTGCCCCCTCTTTGTATGCTAGTGATTCAGATTTTATTATTATTTGTGATTTTATGCATGACTTCATTTTTCATAGAATGAATAAGTAATGCTGGTCATTTTTTTTCTTTCTGAAAATCAGACTAATTAGTGGAAACTGAGTCAAGCTCTCTGTAACATCTCTTGCACCATTATGAAACAATGAAATGAACAGAAGACTTAGGATATATGTTTTCTTGTGTGATCCAGAATCTGGAAGCACTACTGCAGAGGAGAGAGATGCTGAGAGTGAAGCAGTTGAAGAAAGACGAACTGTGCTGATGGCCATCCTACTCATGTGCGCTCTGGCTGGGAATGTTCTGGATGTGACGTGGGACTCTGCTCCAAGTGCTTTTCAGCCTTCACACGAAAGACCAAGACCCTAACTTTGTTCTGTGTCTTCCAAGGACATATTCTTCTTGTTTTCTCCCAAGTTTCAAGTGTTTTGACATTCAAGCAGGAAAACTGTGGTGTTTCAAACAATGTGGCTGACGTTTTGGATTACCTTTTCACCAATGTTCTGGATTACACTGTGAGAATATCTTCAGCTGCCATCAGGGTACTGTCTTGTAATTATTTTTTTCAGATTCCTCATTATCTCTAGTTTACAAAAACATATAGTTTTACCTATCTAGCTTCAAGACAAGCCTGCACAAACCCCATTTCCTTATATAGTGAAATTCGATTGTCCGGATGCTGAAATATAGGTACATCATTTGAGGCACAATTCATTATACATAGCTCAAGTCAAGAGAATTATCATCTTTCCCATGTTTCCAGCACATATTTGTCTTCATTTTATCTCAAGTCTGAAGTGTTTAGGTAGTACAGAAGAAAAAAACTGTGTCTCTCCTAACATTTGACTTACTTTTCAAATAACTTTCAGAAGAAATTTTGTCTGCTTATATTTTGAGGTCAGTCTCCAAGTAGGTACAACCCTACAGTATTTTCAGTTATTTCACTAGATTCTACAACATCTCTAGTTTCTAAAAATGTATAGGTTTGCATATCTAGTGCAAATAATATGTATGCAGAAGCCAAATTCTCAAGTGTGTGTGTGACGAGTTTCCCGTCCTAGATTTTAACTACATTTCTTTAAAGCATAAATTGTTATACAGAGCAAGTGTTTTTAAACTAAATAATGCATTACGCTCTTCATAAATGGAAGTAAGACAGAAGGGAGGAGGGATATGAATGTGTCAGTATAATTGTGGGTAATAACTGTCATTTCCTAATGGCACTGCATCAGGTTTACAAGCTGAGCAAGGTACTGTCTTTCAGAGCTATCCGACTCTTATATGTGAACATCATCCATTGTGAAATTGTCTTTGACAAGTGTGTGTGTGTGTGTGTGTGTGTGTGTGTGTGTGTGTGAGAGAGAGAGAGAGAGAGAGAGAGAGAGAGTATGTTTGCGTATGTACATGTACATGTGTGTGTGTGCGCGTGCATGTGTCTGTTTCCTCACTATCAGCCCAGACGAGGGGAAGAGAGAGAGAGAGAGAGAGAGAGAGAGAGAGAGAGAGAGAGAGAGAGAGAGAGAGATAATAATTATTCCTTATCATTTTATTATGAATATAATAAGGTGTAAGAAGGATTCTCAGGATTGGGGGAGTAGGAACATGAAAGAGGAAGAGAGTGATATTTCTATGTTCATTGGACTTTGGTCACCTTACAATTCTATTTAAGTATCATATATCATTTCTTCACAATTTTCTCATCTCTGAAATAACAAATTGACTGTGTCTTTTTTTTTTTTTTTATTTACGTTTGATTACATTAATTTGTGTGCTTTATTTTGCTAAAAATGTCAGTATAACCTATGGTTAATCTGGCAATAAATGGTTTCAGTTAGTCAGTACACAAATGCATGAATGTTCTCTGGAACTTACCAGAGAGCAAACAGCCAAATCACTATATAAGGGAATGTGTTGCTCAGAGGTTTTTTAATGTTGAGTGAGAACACACTCTGAAGTCTCGGACTGTAGTATGTACAACAATCCGCTGCCACAACATGCCTGTCTCATACACGTTTCTATCGTGTGTGCTCTCATGTGCATGCATATGTGTGTGTGGGGGGGGGGGGGGGGGGGGGGGGGGAGGTGTGTGTGTGTGTGTATGTGTGTGTGTGTGTGCTCACATGGGCGTGCATGTGTGCGCGTGAATGCATGTGTGTGTGTATGTGTATGTGTGCGTGTGTTTCTGAGAGAGACAAGAGTGAGAAAGGGAGTGGTGTGAAGATGTGTGTGTGTGTGTTGTGTGCGCATACACTTGTGTGTGTGTGCGCACTCACATGCATGTGTGTGTGTGTGTATGTGTGTGTGCATGTGTGTGTGTATGTGTGTGCATGCATGCATGTGTATGTGTGTGTATCTGTGAGTGTATGTGCGAGCGCGAGAGAGAGAGAGAGAGAGAGAGAGAGAGAGTGTGGGGGGGGGGGGGGGGGGGGGGGGGGCTTGTGCATGTGTGTGTGTGTTCTGTCTGGGTTTCCCCAACGATTGCATTGTTTCTTAACCTTACTTCTCTAAATAACCATAGCAATTTGTCTTGTTTTGTTTGTTTTTTTAAAATAATGTTTGTATGTTGACATATTCGCACCCAAGGTTATGTTATCTGTAAACTGGTTAGGGAAAAAAAAGTCTCGAGGAGGCATCACAGATGTGAACAACTGAGTTCCCACACCACGCCACGTCTGCTGCCCCATGAGATGAAAATCATATGTTTGGGAATGTATTGATAATGTGATCAGTTGTCAGATTATTGTTATTGGCATTGTTTTTAAATCATCCATATCCAGTCTTCTGGAACTTAGCCTTGATCAAAACTGTCCTGGTAGGGACTGAAGAAGTGAGCACTGTCTTTGTCTGACAGCAGGATAACGTGCAGAGTCTGGATCTGAAACACCATCTTTAGTGCATTTAGGTATTACTCCTTCCAGTTCGCCTGCTGTGAATTTTATCATCAAGGCTACTTTAAGCCAGATGTCAATTTCAACAAGGTCATATGTCTATCTTATTGCGGAGCACCACTTGAAACCCACAGCTAGATGCGGCAAGCTAGATCTTCATTCGAACCTAACAGAATACCCTGTCTGATGTAAGCTTATAAAAAAAAAAGTCCAAAGGTCTTCTAGTGGCTCCATAAGCTGATACGATCAGCATGGAATGGAAGAACTTGAAGATCAGCGACCAATGGATGAGAACTGACAGAGTGCACATTTGCAATGAGTAGAACTCAAATCTCATAAACTAGTCCAGATCAGTTCTGAAGTTGAAAGAAAAAAGATCTTCCTCTCTGTGAGGGCACTGATGCAGACTAAATACCTCACAGAAATGAGCAAGTGGATGTGCCAGTCCAGAAAGGATGCATCCTGGAAGTATCTGGCCGAGTAGAATATGTCACTATGATTTGAGAAGCAGTCCACAAAGCTAAAGCTGATAAATGCGACCTTGAGGCGGTGCGGCTTGATCTGTCCAGTGTATATGGATTGGTTCCACTCAAGATGATTCAACGGGACTCAAGATGTTTCATGTTTCAAAGAACTGCAGAGGAATGCTAAAGAAGCATTTTCATGGCTCCTCAGTGAAGTTCTCCAAAACGAATGAAATTCTCCAAAAACGAATACACAACAGACTGGGTCGGTCTGGAAACTGGCATAGCCACAGACAGTGCAATTTCTTTAATATATTTGTATAGACAATGAAGGTCACCTTGAAAGCCCCCATGAGCAGTACAGATTCAGCAGACCTCAGGAGTGAATACTGAGTGACCCTTCTGAAAGCCTCTATGGACAGCACAAGCATTCTCTCCACCAATGAAGATGAAATATGCAGCATAATAAAGCAGTTAGATGTGTTCATTTCTTCTTCCAGGATCGATGTTTCAATGCAAAGCGGAAAGAACAAGTGGCCGAAACTGTTCACTGTAGGCAGCCCTTCAAAAGTAATAGAAGAACGAATCAATAGTCGTAAGTGGTGGTATAAACGACCCCTTGAAAAACACAAAGAGAGGACAAGAATCTTTGAAAGTTACAGAAGAAAGCCGGCAAATGACAGACCAGTGTGGCCTTTCTGGTGTCTGCAGTCCATGCCGATTCTGAAGCTCCTCTGCCCTTTACTGTTTTTGCTATCAGCAGTAGCAAAGTGGAATTATCATTGCAGGCCAAAATATATAAGAAAATGACTTGGTGTCACTCCCCTGCCCTCTGTGACGTTGCGCTCAAATGTCGCCAAGCAAAGCTGAAACTACCCTAAGAATCCATCCTAGAGGAGTACATAACAGGAGAAGCAAGATTGTTTACCTTGCTTTAGTTCTAAGGAGATAATGCAGCTGATGTTAACGACAGGCAGAAAATGGAAAGTTCAGGAGGTGGTGGATGTGGAAAAAAAAAACAACTAAAAATCAGGAGATAATAGAACACCAACCAACTGACAGGAACTAGGATCAACAGAAATGAAGTGATTGTCAAAAACAATAATGAAAATGAAAAACACACACAATTAAAGAAAAGGACATCAAGGGAATCCAGAGGGCGGTCTGGCCACGCTAATTGGGGCAAACGGACGATGTGGAAAAGTGCTCTCCAAAGAAATCCCAGCTGGACTGAAAAATAACATATGGCTCCCCTAACGATCAGTTTCATCATCAGATCTGTGTGTGACCTCCTGCCATCGAATTAAAACCTGACCAAATAGGACAAATCAGGCACCCCTGTGTGTCCTTTCCGTCAGGGCAGATAGCGGAGTATGTCCTGGCATCATGCAGCCACTGTTAAGAAGACATTGGCAGGGAAAATACTATGCGACAGATGCTCCAACAAGACATTTTACACTGCAAAATCCTGTTCTGAACAGCTGTGACATCAAGAGCACGAAATCAGGGTTTACTCAATAAAGTGAATGACTGTGAGTGCACCCTTCCAGAAAGGGAAAACAATCTAGAGATCACCAGTTTCAGTTTCATCAAGGAGGCGTCACTGCGTATGGACTAGTCCATATATGCTACACCACATCCGCTAAGTTTTGAGACCATACTGCGCATGATTTGAAGCAGATGGATTAATGAATTAACAACTAAGATGAGACAATTGAAGATGAGGGTCTCGTGGCTACGACTCAGCGGATGTCTGACCTACGCATTAGCCCAATGTGCTGGTCAAACCCCGAGTGCCTACCTACCACGTTTGTGTGTGTGTGTGTGTGTGTTGTGTGTGTGTGTGTGTGTGTGTGTGTGTGTGTGTGTGTGTGTGGGGTGTGTAGTGAATGTACATGTGTGTGTATGATGTGTGGGCATGGGCCCATGTGTGTGCATAGGCGCATGTGTGTGTGTGTGTGTGTGTGTGTGTGTGTGTGTGGTCGTATGCACTGAACTCCAGTTCACTCAGTAGCAACACCACCGCTGATGAACAGAATGGACGGAGGTCTGTCGAAAGTTCCAAGTAAGTGCTCATTTCCCAGTTGAGTGACCTGTCTAAATCTGGTAGTTGTTACATCATGAGATATCAGGATGTATGTACTGAACTGACACACCAGCTCCACCCACAAACAATTCACACTGGGTACACCAAGACATTAATAGACTAGCGTAAGACACTTCTTGGGGCGGGCTGTCCACATAACATCATCTGACCTTCTCAAGAAGTTCCTGACCTTAAAGGGCAAGCTTAACTACACAGCATGTAAGCCCAGCACTTTAGATGCATCTTTCTTTGAAGAACTACACTGGCTTTCTGTCGAAAACAAATTAAGTTACAAAACTACCAGCCTCATCAACATTCTTTCTGGAACTGCGCCTTAGTATCTCTTCTTAATTTTACTGACAAAAGGACTTTTGCACCCCCAAATCTGGTAATGCATAACACAGTGGAGGAATATTCAGCAGTTCTGTATGAACATAGAACTCATCTTTCAATGACTGGCACTATATTCTGACCTTTTAAAGCAAACTACATTTCATTTTATACTTTTTTCCTTTTTCTCCAACTCGATTCTGTGTGTGTGTGTGTGTGTGTGTGTTTGTGTATGTGTGTGTGTGTGTGTGTGTGTGTGTGTGTGTGTGTGTGTGTGTGTGTGTGTGTTACTCTGTGTGTGTGTGTGTGTGTTACTCTGTGTGTGTGTGTGTGTGTGTGGTGTGTGTGTGTGTGTGTGTGTGTTACTGTGTGTGTGTGTGTGTGTGTGTGTGTTTGTGAGTGTGTGAATGTATATGTCTGTGTGTGTGCTGGTGTGTGCTTGTTGTGTGTATGAGCTGTGTGTGGTGGATATGTTGGACATCGCAGGGTCTGGAGTGAAGGGAGCAGGTACAAAGATGTCAGGACAGCAGAAAAAAAAATAACAATGTAAGTTGTTGTTCCCCCAGAATCTCAGCACATCTGTGTGAATTGGTGACATACTGTAAAGTGGTTTCAGGTGTTGGGAAGCCTTACTGAAATGTTCCATCGTTTCTTTTCTGTTCTACTGTTTCTTTCTGTCAATCCTCTCACATCACTCCTCTCATGCACAGCAAGACCTCAAACAAAATGTTACCTCATTAAAGAGGCCACTTTAATTGATCTTGATCTTTATGTATACACAATTTCAATCTTTTTAGAAATTTTACAAACGAAGTATGGGTATGAATGGTGGGTTAAATGGACATGACCAACACTTTGTGTTTAGGATGGAGACAGCACAATGAGCCGTTTTGGTGTAGACTCAATCTAAAACAGTTGCAATTGAATTATGAAATGAAAAATGGTCGTGATTACAATGTTGGCAGTCTTTCCATGCATGAACATAGTATTTCCAATGCTCTGAACTACACATTGGAGTGTAAGAGCCTGTCAGTATGTACACATCTTAAAGAGCTGTTCAGCTTTGTGTATACCATTATATTTCACTTTATGAAAAGTGAATGGCGTAGTTCCAGGGTTAATGTAATGGCAACACTAGCAACAAAAATTACATGGCATAACAGCATGAAATGATGACACAGAATTAGCACTACATCTTTAATACTCACTACACAAACATAAATGAAATACAATGCTGTGCATATATGTTGTAAAAAAAATTAAGAAAAACCAAAAACAACCAAATCGCTATTTACAGAATGGTCAGATATCAATATTAACTGTCTGATAATTTAATGATTACACTGGAATAATGCCTTTTGTTATCGTTCGGCCCAAGTTGGCGCCTGTCCAGATTTAAGTGTGCAAAGACTGGTGAGAAGACAGATTGAATGACCGAGATTTATGTGTCACCCAGATCTCCAAACATGTGAATCATGAACCAGAACTATGTTATGATGATGATCAGCATATGGAATTAATTCGCTATAATAATAATAATAATAATGATTATTTATGGCCCTTAATCCTACATAAGCCCTAAGCGCATACAAATACAGAAAAGATTAAAGAAAACATAAATGAAGCCAATATGTAGATAAATATTGCAATAAGTACCATGCATCTACAAACAAGAACGCATACTAACACTAATGAAATCTCAAACTAAAATGTGTCTTGTGAGAATGATAACTAATCAAGGTGTCGACATCAGTTCTGATTTTGTTAAAAATGATAAGACATTGTAAATAGATTTTTTTTGTTGTTGTTGTTTTTTTTGTAATTCATTTCTTTTTATCTTTGTTTCCGATAATTACACTTATGTCTGTATACGGTACACTGATTGAAAAAAAAACGAATGCACATCTATCCCTAAAAATGGAACTCAACATTCTACCTGCCCAAATTGATCAATGAACACTGGACATAAAGAAAGGCCTTGATATGATCTTGACCAGGGAGACAACAAGAGACTTGAGCCCATGTTTTAACATCTGCCAAACATGGAAAGGACGTGATCCCTGGCCAGCTCTCTTCAAACACTTCTCCAGTTCATCTATTTACTGATTTTCGTAAACAACTAGAAAGGCACTCACGGGAGTGGTAGACCTCTGCGAAGGTTTTAAAAAGATCCTGAAAAAAAATAACGTTTTTACCATCATGGGAAAACAATTACATGTATGGGACCAAACAGAGTTACTTCCCATGTATTCCCCCCCCCCGAGTGAGCAGGTTCCACCTGGTAGGCAGGGGTGTGGTGGTGTGGGAATGCATCATTGGTGCGTCCCTGTGCTCCCATGTTGCGTGTGCAAACATGCAACATTAGTAGGTATGTTGAGTTTACCTGTTTTCCTGACAAAGTCATTTAAATTAAGGATGAAAACCATAACGAAACTAAATCAAAAGAATACCAACAACCATTCAAGTTTCTTCTGAACATTAACAGATACCAAAGATCTTACAACATAAAAATCACACCCACCACACCACACCACACACATACAGCACATACCACACTCACAGACATAGGCACAGACGCACAACATATAAAAAATCAAAGTCATGTCATTCCCTCTATCATTTTTGCTTGAATTTAAGCACTCAATAAAACTAAACAGAAGCTTACAATAGCTTTTTCTTGACTGAAAAATCGAACATCTTTTACAAATGGAAAAAAAAAGGAAATTTTCACATGTACCAGCAACCATGAGTAAACGAGCTTCACCCTCGGGGTCTTTTGCGTCCCGCTCTTGTACCCCTGCCCAACGGTTTGGTCCGCTTTTGACCCACCTTTCCCTGCCTCTTCGCCCGGCTTGGCGCCAGTGACTCGCGAGTGTGTGACCCGGGACAGCCGCGCCCGAGCGGCAATACCCGCAGACGTCTTTTTTTTTCATCTGCCTATGTTTATACGTTGTATCTTTTCTTTTGCGTTGCTTGCACAGATGTGGTGTGGTTGTGTGTGTGTATCAGCTCACCTGACTCCCGCAAGTTGGGCGCACTGACTGTGTGAATTTAACTGTTTTCAATTTTCACTGAACATTGCACCGCAGTTGAGTGTGATGTCGCTGGAATCAAACGCTGGGAATTTACACGCGAGGCAGATGCGGTGTGTTCAGGGAGCCCGAGGGATGCGAGGCACTACCTGACTCTTCACTGTGCTTGCAACCACACAGCTCCCCGTCAAGTCCCCCTTCCCTCGCCGGACTCGCTTTCATCATTAGCGCCTATCGCACCCCGTCTCGACCCAGTGCCAACAACTCACCAGACCGACCCCCCCCCCACCACCAACTAACCACCGACCTCCCTTCCGCACTCTATACCCCCCCAAACAAACAACGACTAATCGAGCTACCCAAATGCATAACCTAACCCCCCTCCCCCCACCCCCCCCGAAACCCCCCCCCGCAGCCACCAGCCTCAGTCCTACCCTCACCCCCTACACCCACCACCCCACACCCCCCACCCCCCACCACCCAACACCCACCCCACCACCACCACCCTCCCCAGAACACCAACAACCACCACGCCCCACCGCACCTACCTCCCCCTACCTACCCAGACCCCTACTATGTGAACGACGCAGCAGCAGCCACCCCCCCCCCGAGACCCGACGCCAGACCCTCCCCCCCCCCCCCCGCCCGACCCCACGTCCGACCCCCGAGCACCCCCAGCCGCGCACCAGCCCACCGCCCACGACACCACCCGCCAGCACCGACCCCACACCACGGCGCCTGCCCCACCCCTCCCCACCGCCCCTACTCCGACCCCCAGACATGAAAAAACGGTTCAACCTTGGGCACGCCCGGCCGCCCATGGAATCATAGTCTCTGTTTTTCCGCTCGGCACCTCCTGCCGTACAACTTCACCCCCACTCACAACACGACCCAACCCACCTACTCGGCCCATCTCAGCCTCCCCCCTCCACCCACCCCCCCTCAGCTCACCCATCTACTACCCATAGCCTCCTTCTCACCCAAGCACCCTCACGAACATTGCCCCCAATGCACCCTCTCTCAGACCCCTGTCCTGTGTACAACCCCCCCGGCACCGCCATCGACGCACCTGCCAGTCCTTTCCGTCCCCCCGAACACAAACCCATTACACGCCCCCCCACACTCGACCCGGCGACCCCCGCCGGACGGCCATCCATCTTTCACTCTCTTTGACCCCCCCCCCCACCCCAACAGGTAGACAGCCCGTTCGATCGATGTGAAGGACACTCTTCCGCACACACGACCCCCCCCCCCACAGAGCACTACGTTAACCGCACCATTAAACGAAACTGTGTTAATCTGGTGGCAAATCCTCCCACTTCTCTTCCCGGCCCTGCATCTCCCTGCACCCCCCACTGGACCCCACACAGACCCCACACGCCACCCACTGTGCCCGTGAACAATGCGCCGCACCCATGACTGCGTCACTCTTCGTCCTCTGTTTTCGACCCGTTCAGTCCCAGTAGCTGTTCAAAACTACTTCATGACTGAAATACGTGCAGCGAGCATACAATCCATTAATGACAAATACATACATGTATACAACATTTACTATAAGCTAATACAAATGATATATACACAGCTCGTAACGCATTAGCAATTGGGATATAATCGATTCATGCCACACAAGAACTCATGCATCGCCTGCCACACACACTACTTTTCGAACCTCAGACAACAATTAACAGCCCACTAATGATCTAACTTCTAGGCGCACCCACTGATGTGCAAGTTAGTATTTCGAGTATGTCACCTTGTTTTTTCGTACTGTCACCACCGAACACTCAACACAGACATGCACATCACACTACACAATCACGAGAGAGATCTGTCCACATTTCATAGATTTTAAAGCTACGAGTCTACTTACGCAGCAGTACATTTCCAATGTGGTCAATGGCCCACTGGGGCTTGGTCCTGCCCCCTCGTGCACCGGTTGCCACCAAAGGAACTGTATCCCAACTTTCTTGGCTTCGGAAGGCAGGTCGGTAAGCGACCCGCTGCGCGGTCGCAGGGAAGTCTTGGGGGGGTCATGCCGTGCCAGTAAATGCCATTCAGCTCCCTGTCAGTGACAGAACCAGTCATGCTTGCCATGAAGAACGTTCAACAAGACTACAAACACACAGAAAAGGAAGAACACTGAGCTATGTGTTGGGTAGGAATAACATGAAGAACGTTCAACAAGGACTAAAAAAATAGCACGAAAACAGGAGGGAAGGGAGAAGGGAAAAGTAAGCTATATGTTGGGTAGGAGTCATTTAAAGTGCAGTCACTCTGATGGCCTTGGTAGCCAGGGTTGATGGAT
>JADBJO010018299.1:32500-35644 GCA_016801955.1 Conus betulinus | reverse complement strand
TTGCGGATCTTGGAAAACGTATTTCTAAGAGAATTTATCAACTTTCAAAGATTAAAAAAAAATCTGAATCTTCATTCCACAAAGATATTCTTTCATGCGCACATACTTTCTCTTATCAGTTATGCATCCACGTTATGGGATAATGCCCGTGAAACTAATCTGAAACTACTAAGTCGTCTGCATAAAAAGACCATTAAATTAATTCAGCTGAAATCCAAAACACTGACAAAGAGTGATTACAAAACATTAAATATTCTCCCATTTGAAGACAGATTCTACTTCAAGAAATGCTTGTGCATGTACAATGTAATGAATGGATCTGCCCCGAAGAGAGAGAGAGAGGGGTGATGAACAATAAGTCGTCAACACCGCCCACGGAGTTCATTTCTAGGCCTAATTCAAGCTGTCGACTGTCAAAAGGCTTCCTCAGGAACCGGAGCGTACTTTCATCTCCATGGCTGAAATGACATCAATACAATTGACGTCATCGTAGAACTGCATCCATTTATAGGCCTCTCTCTGTCTCTCCCTCTCTCTCTCTCTCTCTCTCTCTCTCTCTCTCTCTCATAGCTAATTTGTATTGAACTCGACAAGATCGTGTTATACTTTGTTCTTCTTATATCTGACTCTGTCTACAGGGAGGGGCCGAGGAAGGCTCTTGCTTACGCAGACAAAACAAGTGGCTTACAATTTGTCTCACTATTTTAATTTTGTCTCACTAAACAATTTCAATTTTTAACAATCAATCACTGGTTTATTTAACCAGAACACAACAATGAATTTCGCGTCAAAAGATTTCAAAACCAAAATTAAGGTTAACATCAAGCATCAAATAAATCATCAAAAAGTCCAGTCCAACATAAGCATCATCCCATCCCTGAGGTTCCGCAGGTATATAACATTGAGATGGGTAGCAGAGTAAATGAGGGTAATTGGGCAAGATTGGAGGGAGGCAGGGGTAAGTGGGAAAATAAAGCTTTGGCAGAAAAAACGAAGATGAAGTCGAAGAAAAAGGTGGCCCCCGGGAATAAACATATAACACAATACATTAGCCTTCTATGGCGAAGAATCTACAATAAAAAAAAAACTACAACAATAGCAACACCACTGAACATAAAAGAACGCATCAATAAAACACATCAATCTTGGGACACCCAGCAAATATCCCAGCAAATCGGCAATCTTAACCCACTAGCGTGAAAGCATTATGCCTCTTACACAAACTCTTCCATACATGAACATCCAAGCCCTTGTGCAGAAATAAACCAACAACCATCCTAAAAATTATTCCTAATCAGTACAACAACAATTTGTCTCCACAACTCCTAGCACTGAGAAAAGCTCAAAATGTAGTAACACAATGCATGCTAACAAAGCTAAACAACTCTCTTCTTCTTAGTTGCAAGGGTCATTCCCTGAGAACAAAAAGGAATAAAAAGGGTTTTTTTCACTGGGACTAGGCCCTAACTGTACAAATCTTCTATTAGTACAATAATTTAATGTCAAAGTATTGGGCTAAATTATGAACCCTAGCCCTAGGTACACATTGTTAGCAATGACCCTTAAAAGGTGGTAAGAGAAGATATACAGACTGAGGGAAGTCAAAAAGTGAGAAAAAAAATTTACACTGGTCGCTAAGATTAACTCTTAGTTCTGTTCAACTTGAGAAAAGAGAGAGCACAAGAGAACTGAATAAACATGGCAGAAGAAATAAGTCTAAGTCTATTATTTCTTTAGCATGCCTAAAAATACTATTTCAAACAAGACAGCTACTAAATATCCTGTAAAATGGCCAGGATCCTTTCCCCAATTTCAAGATGTCTACCAAAAGCACATGGTAAGCCAAACCGGTTCAACATACTAACTTGGACCAGTATCTAGACAAGCCCAATTCATAATATGATCAGTAACAATATACAGGCTTAGTTTTAGTCTAATTTACTCAAAATCTTACTACAGCTTACTAACCTTGAATTAAAAGACCCCTCTGCCAACTTTGTTTTTCTCTCTAGGCAGACCAAGTGTCTCCCTCTCTCTCCAGCCGTCAAAATGTGCAGGAAATTGCTATGTCAAGGAACAGGAAATAGGATGTGGAAACTTGTCAGGAAACAGGAAGTAGTTGGTGACTTGGTTATTATTTCCCCTGAATTAATTTATTTCAACCCCCCAAATAATTACCTCTAGTAACTTTCCCAACAAGATTTTTGTATACAAAGAAAAAAAAATAGTAACTAGAACCAATCAAAACACATTATCTTCAAAGTCTGTGCAGACTTAGCCCCGATCCAGCCGACAGTGTCTGTAAGTTCATTGATTCTCTTCTTTCGTTCTTACTGCCGCTGCGTTTTGCGCTCTGTGTGAACACTTTCGCCTTGGCTCTGTACTGGACATTGGAATGGAGTCTGTTTTGTGTGTCTAAAATAATTTATGCAAGTCTGGGCTTCCGTTCATAGAAATGGTAGACAGATCAGCAGACCTCGCGAATGTGAAGCTCAATGAATTACGCTGCGGCTTTAAAATCATGTTCTAGAAGCGACCGGTATTTTGGACTTGATGATTGGCCTGGTTCAGAGACCATAAGCATGATTTCGCCAATGGGTTTGACAGTTTGATCACAACGAGTTGAGGTGGGCCTGACAACGCGCTTTCGTACGCGCGACTGAAGAGTTGGAGAGCGAACGGTTTGTCTCCCCTAGGCCCTTGCACAATGCAGGGTTGGTCTCCATCAAAACGCCTGCCAGCATTAGACTTCTTATATTACAGTAAATATATTAGGTTGCGGAAAAAATACGGCCGAATTGATCAAGTACCATGAAATATTAAGAAAGTTTCATAAACATTAAGTCATAGAGTATGGTCAACGTGTTTTTTTTTAATTGGGGGGGGGGGGGGGGGGGGGGGGGGGGGGGGGGGGGGGGGGGGGGGGGGGGGGGGGGGGGGGTTCTTTAAGGTGAATGTTGTCAAAAAAGAACTTTTGTTAAACGTCAGCTCCAGTGAAGTGGGGAGAGAAGGGGAGAGGACGATGATGGGGGCGACTTTTTTTTTTTTTTCAAATGCCTCATCATTGCCAAGACAACATTATTGAACACATCTGGACAAGACCAACTTCATGATTCATTGATTCAGGGCCACTGTGTACAGAGC
>JADBJO010018299.1:0-25000 GCA_016801955.1 Conus betulinus | reverse complement strand
TTACTGTTCAAATTTATTTCAATTTCTGCCTGCAGTCACCTCCCTTTAAAACGATGGCCATGAGGGTCCGTGTTACAAAACCTCCCGCTCAGTCTCCCAGGCATGTTGCAGCTACGAGAACACCTGGGACCGTGCACGGGCCCCCACCGAGTACTGCCTGACCTGCCACGGCCCCCTCACCTTGACCTGCCCCAAGTGCCACAGGCCCCCTCAGTCCACCTCCAAACCCAGCCCCAACCAACAGCATGTGCCCACAACTGTTTGAGGCAGGGATGCCTTCTATCCAGTCCGCTGTTTGAGGCAGGGGAAGAGAGAACACAGTGGAACAGGGGTCAGGGGGCCTATCAGCACCAAGAGCAGATGAGAGGAGGAGAAGAAGAAGTTATGGCACAAGAAGAGCAAAAAGCAAGATGTTTGCGCGGGTTTTTTTCAGGGGGAGCATTGGGGGGTTGCATAGCAACAGCATCGACAATGACGAGGACATGATGAGTTCTGTACATGAAGTTTGCCCAGTCCCAGGCAACCGAAGTCCCGACGACCGGGGTTGCCATCTGGTAATGGATTGTTTTGCTGATTAATTTTTTTTTCAATGAAAACGCACCGGATTGTGGTTTGTCTTGTGATTCATATGTCCGGTTGCTTGGGTGGAGTCATTTAGTACTTTTAAAAGATGTGTTTAGATCTCTGCACACGTAGTGACCTCACTGTTCTGGCAGCTAAGATCTTTTTTTTTTTTTTTTTTTTTTTTTTTTTTCTTTTTGGGATTATGATTGGAACTTGAGCCTATTTGATGCTCTTTTGTAGCAGACTTTGAAAGAAAAATTACAGTACCCCCACGAAAATTGTAATTATATCACACGCATATCTCCAGGGTTTACCACATGCTTAAAACTCTTGAAAACTTCAAGACCCCTTTGAAAACATAGGAAAAAAGCAATTTGGTTCTGGTTGACCAAACCCTGTTCCTTGAAACCTTTTTTAAAATTTTTTTTTTTTCTCCACAAAAGTTTTTGATGTGGCAAAAAGAAATGGCAGTTGTGATTTTTTTCGCCTGTTGGGTTATTGAAAAATTACTTTTTTTTACATTGTCCGCGATGCTGTTTTTCGTTTTTACTAATTACCAAGGGAGGTAATTTGTAAACTTCATCAAAATTTGAAGTTTTTAATTAACATCCTTGAATTCTGACCGCAATTTTTTTGATTTTTTTTTTAAACGTTTTTTTTGTTTTTTTTTTTTGTGGATTTTTTTTTTTTTTTGTTTTTTTTTTGTCAAACACAAGTAGGGTAGCTCTTGCTCTTCTGATGAAATGATTACAGGTTTGGCCATAACTACCACACGACAATGGCTGCTTGCGACACACACATTGCTGAATAATAGTACCAACACAGAGCAACAACTGAACACACAAGGAGACCAAGATTTTCCCCCTAAAAAGATGGGCCAAGCTTACCATATGTCACCACACTTTGTTTGTTATTTACTTTTTACTGTTCCTTGCCTCCTTTAAGATTTTTTTTTTTTTTTTTTTTTAAGTGTTTTGTTTGGGATTCTGATTGGATTGAGCCTATGTGATGATGCAAGTTCTGTAGCAAGACTTGAAAGAAAATCACTGTACCACCAGACTAATTATAAATTGTCAGGATTATACTTCACAAGCATTATCTCCAGGGTTCGTACGCTCTCCTTGAAAACTCCTTGAAACTCCTTGAATTCTGACACAGAAAGCAAATTTCAAGACCATTCATTTGTGAAAACTATGAAAATCAATTAAATGTGGTTCTGTTGACCAAACCTCCTTGAAAACCTTTGAAAATCAAGCCATCAGCTCCAAAAAAGGACTAAGAGGTGACATTGGGCATGTGGCAAAAAAGAAATGGCAGTTTGATTTTTATGCCTTGTGGTTAAATGAATATTATTTGAAAACAATTTTTTCATTGTCCGCGATGCTGGATTTGCCAAATCGCACTCATCTTCTATTACCAAGGGAGGTAGTGGTAACTTTCATCAATTTTGAAGTTACAAATTATCTCCCTGGTATTAACACGCGACGATTTTGTAGTTTTTTTTTTTTTTCTGACTTTTTTTTTTTTTTTTTTTTTTTTTTTTCTTTTTTCCTAACAATCAGTTTCAGTACACACCATGCATAGTCTGTATGTTCTCTTACAAATGGACATATTTTGATGATTTTAGTGTTTTTGGCATTAAATACAAAGAGTCTGGGTTGTTGGTGTTCTAATGTGTGTGTACTGGCAAAAATAAATAACTGAAAAAAAGAAAGCGGCCAGTTGATTTTTCCTCTTTGTTCAGGTTACTGATGAAAAAAAATCTTTAAAACAATTTTTGTTGTTGTTTTTGTTTGTACCAAAAAAATAGTTTTTTAAATATTTTTTTTCATCAATCTTTAACACAGAAAAATTCAAACTGCCAATTCTTTTTTCATTTTTTACGCAAAATATTGGATCAGACTTGAAATAGGTAACGAAAGTGTCAAGCAAAGATAAAAAAAAAAAAAACCCACCAACCTTGAAAACTCCATTGAAAAGCCCTTGAATTAGTTCTGGGAGTCTGTAGGAAGCCTGAATTCTCTTTCCCAGCAGCCTCATTGTCATTCCAGATCCATCTTGCACCAGCAGAAGGAGATCAGTTATTGTTCATTCTTCGTTTTTGTCTTCATCTTCAATGTTATTGTCTTGCCTGAACAAAGACCTAAGAGGTCCAAAATGGGTCATGGTTTGCCTTGTCATTTGTTTGTCTCTTGTTGGTCAGCAGTATGGCAAACTTTTTTTAAAGTTTGTTTTTCAGCTTCTGCCTCAAGAGCGCCACACTTTGAAACGGACTCAGTGTAAGCAGGCTTAATGCCCTTTTCTTTCTCCTATAGTTAATGGTTATAGTTCTGAAGAGGCCCAGTGGGGTGACTGGTTTGCCTACAGCAATAGGAAAATGATGATGGTAAGAGAAACTGAGCCACAGTTTGAGGTACTGGTTGGGCTACAGCAATAAAAGTAAAATAAAAATGAGTACTAACATAGCGGCCTATTCAGCACTTTACAATCCACACTCATTTACACAACGGGCTGCCTACGTGGGCAGTGCTGCACTGAAGAGCTGCCAGCTGGCCCTTCATTCAGTCATTTCCTGTGTCATCCAGTCAGTATCACTCAGTATCACTCCCTCCGTTTCCTTACTCCTTCATTCTTTCCATTTCTCATGCAGGGTGCATGCTTACATGTAACATGTCATCCATACCAGCGGCCAAACTAGCCTTCTCTTACGAAAGTTAGTGATGGGATTTTACGTGTGTGCAAGATGTTTTGCATGCGTTCACACATGGAACCCTCAGTTTTATGGTCTCATTCGAAGGACTGTACGGGAAATGGAATCAAACCACCAATGTTAACTCCGAGGGAAAAAAAATCCCCCTGTAACGAAACGGTCCAGCAAAGATTCGCATCCGCCACCCAGGATCACACCATGATTACGAGTCCAGAGCTTTACCAGTTGAGCTATTCTGGCTCTGGAATAATGAAAAAATGATGATGGTAAGAGAAATGAGCAACAGTTTGAGGTACTGGTGGGGCTACAGCAATAGAAATGATGATGATAAGAGAATTGAGCCACAGTTTCAGGCTGGTGTCCCATGAGGTGGATGAAAGTCCTGTGGATTCAGTCATCCCATGTCAGCTCACAGCACTTTCCGCTCTGGGTAGGAACTGACTCAGGGGCTGAAAACCCCCACAAATAAATGTTTCTGATGGGATTTGAACCTGTGACCTCAGAACCATCAGGTTTTGTGACACTAACCATCGCAGTAAGCCAGCAAGTGATTCTTTTGTTCTTGTTACTGATGGAGATTTTTAAAATCTGTTCTTTACTTATAGAGGGGAGAGGAATTCTTTTCTTCTTCTTCTCCCTCCCCCTCCCCTTTTCCCCACTTTCCACTCCACACCCTCCTCCTTGCCCCAGGCTCACTGCAAAGCAGTACAGTGCTACGTGTGTGTCACTGCCAAACAGTACAGTGCTATGTTGTTGTCACTGCCAGCCAGTACAGTTCTATGTTGTTGTCACTGCCAAGCACTATAGCGCTATGTTTGTTGTCATTGCCAACCAGTACAGTGTTTTATGTAGTTGCCACTGCCAACCAGTACAGTGCTATGTTGTTGTCACTGCCAACCAGTGCAGTGTTATGTTGTTGCCACTGCCAACCAGCCAGTGCAGTGCTATGTTGTTGTCACTGCCAACCAGTACAGTTTTATGTTGTTGCCACAACTGCCAACCAGTACAGTGCTATGTTGTTGTCACTGCCAACCAGTACAGTGTGCTATGTTGTTGCCACTGCCAAACCAGTACAGTGCTATGTTGTTGTCACTGCCAACCAGTACAGTTTTATGTTGTTGTCACTGCCAACCAGTACAGTGCTATGTTGTTGTCACTGCCAACAGTACAGTGCTATGTTGTTGCCACTGCCAACCAGTACAGTGCTATGTTGTGTCACTGCCAGCCAGTACAGTGCCATGTTGTTGTCACTGTCAGCCAGTATAGTGCTATGTTGTTGTCACTGTCAGCCAGTACAGTGCTATGTTGTTGTCACTGTCAGCCAGTATAGTGCTATGTTGTTGTCACTGCCAACCAGTGCAGTGCTATGTGTTGTGGGTGACTTGCCCTGAGCTCACTGCAGCCAGTACAGTGCCATGTTGTTGTCACTGCCAATCGCTTTGGACACACAGACCCTCCCACTGAAACAGCATGGACACACCAGTTCAGTGCAGTGCTATGTTGTTGTCACTGCCAGCCAGTGCAGTGCCATGTTGTTGTCACGGCCAAGCAGTACAGTGCCATGTTGTTGTCACTGCCAACCAGTGCAGTGTCATGTTGTTGCCAATGCCAACCAGTACAGTGCTATGTTGTTGTCACTGCTAGCCAGTGCAGTTATGTTGTTGCCACTGCTAAAAACCAGTGCAGTGCTATGCTGTTGTGGGTGACTTGCTCAGAGCTCACTGCCGAGCAGCACAGTGCCATGTTGTTGTCACTGCCAACCGGTGTGCAGTGCTACATTGTTGTCTCTGCCAGCCAGTACAGTGCCATGTTGTCATTGCCAACAGTACAGTGCCATGTTGTTGTCACTGCCAGTCAGTACAGTGCCATGTTGTTGTCACTGCCAGTTAGTACAGTGCCATGTTGTTGTCACTACCAACCAGTACTGTGTTATGTTGTTGTCACTGCCAGCCAGTACAGTGCCATGTTGTTGTCACTGCCAACCAGTACAGTGCCATGTTGTCACTGCCAGCTTGTACAGTGCTGTGTTGTTGTCACTGTCAGCCAGTACAGTGCCATGTTGTGTTGTGGGCAGGGGACGGGCAAGAACACCCGGCTGAAGAGCTACCTGTGCGTGCACTGTGGCAAGACAGTCTTCAAGCCCAGCGACTTCAAGAAGCATGTGCGTACCCACACACGCGGGAGAAGCCCTACAAGTGTGACCGCTGCCCTGCCGCCTTCTCCGACCCCTCCAGCGCCTGCCGCCACCGCCGCACCCACACCGGGGAGAAGCCTTACGAGTGCAAGCTGTGCCCGTCATCCTTCGCCCAGTCCAGCGACCTGACCAAACACATGCGTGTGCACTCAGGGGAGCGGCCCTGGCAGTGCCAGTTCTGTGACCGAACCTTCGCCGACACCTCCAGCTTCGCCCGCCACCGGCGCCAGCATGAGAAGATGCACGAGAAGTTGCAGCAGAAGATGCAGTCCACACAGAGCGAGGGGTCCATGGAGCATCGCCTTGGCAGTGGAGGCATCAGCGAGGAGCATCGGTGAGGCAGCGAAGACGTCGATGAGGAGCGTCGGTGAGGCAGGGAGTGTCGGTGAGGCAGTGAGCTGTGTTGATGGGGAGCATAGCCAGGAAGCAGAACTGGTGTGTCCATGCTGTGTCAGTGGGAGGGTCTGTGTGTCCAAAGCGATTGGTGTGGAGATGAGATTCTAGCAGAGTGACGCCCCATAGACCGTTGCGGAGGACTCCATCCCAACAGTTCCTAGATCAGACTTGGACAGGGTTTGAAGTGAACTGGTGTGTCTGTACTGTTTCACTGTGAGGGTGTGCGTGTCCACAGAGGGTGGAGTGGAGATTCTTGCAGAGTGACGCCCCAGTGGACCATGGATGAGGACTCCATCCCAACAGGTCCCATCAGACATCAGCAGGGACAGTTTCCCAACAGCTGAATCAGTCAGACTGTGGTTATACAGGGTTCATCAAGACTGCTCTCTGATAATCAAGTCAGTTTTAGCCCATGTTTCTGGGGATGGGAGGGGGAGGGGGAGGATGAAGGGGAAGGAAGAAGAAAAGGAGACAGTCATGAATCTCTAATCAAGTCAGATTCAGCCAGTGTATGTATGAAGGTGAGTGGGGGTGGTGGGGTGGGGGTGGGTGGTGGGGGTGGGGTGGTGGTGGTGGCAGCAGCAGTGGCGGCGTGGATGTTGTAGAAAGCTGTGAGCAGTATTCAAGTCGTATGCCAGAAGTGGAGATTTTGTCCTGATCCATGTTTTAGAAGCGTATGCATTATACTAAAGACCGAAGTGGGACTCCTGTTTATACTGTGTGAATGAAACCCTTAACAGTGAAGGGGAAGGTCTCACAGCAGAATACAATTGTTGAAGGAAAAAAAAACATGTATGAGAGAGATTTTGTATGCATAAATTTATTGAAGAAATTGAAGAAACAGGAGGGACTGTGAAAAGACTGGAGAGACTGTGTTCATGGATTGAAAAGACATGACAGAGGAGGGATGAAGACTGACAGGATGGATTGAAAAGACATGACAGAGGAGGGATGAATAGACATGACAGGAGGAATGAAAAGACATGACAGGAGGAATGAAAAGACATGACCGGGGGACAGCGTTCATGGATTGTGCAGAAGTTAAAAACCATCAGCGACTAGACGTTATGACCACCAATTAAGACAGTGACTAAGTTAGTGACTACCTGCAAGGTTAACAGACACTGACCGGTTAATGACCCTCAGCTGGCGTGTGTCGACCATCTACTAGTTTTTAACTACCACCAACTCCGAGCAGGTGAACTTACCACTGACTAGGTTTACAACGACCTGCTAGGCCAAAGACTAACCACTAGGTTAACGACCACAGACATGATTTAATCACCACTGACAAGACTTAGTAGTTATAACTGGCAGCTAGGTTAACCACCACTGACTAGGTTAATGACTTTTGACCAGATGAGAGACCGTTGACAAGGCTTGTCATGCAATGACTGACGAGGTCTGACCACAGTTGTGAAGAAATGGTGGAGTGTTCTGGCCGTTCCTCCAGTAGTAAACAGGCTTCGTGACAGCCATCACCGCTGCTTTTGTTGGTTGATGTTTGAGGGGTGGGGCGTTGTTTTTTTTCTCCCAGGGCTGTTGGCTGGATTATGAGGTGGGACAAAATTGGAAAGAAACCAAAAAAAGGGGGTGATTGATGTGGAGATAGTGATGATTGGGTGCTAGTGTTCTCCAAGTCTCATGACTCTGATCATGTGATCTGTGTCCAAGGCCATGACTATAGACCTTGTGTATTTTAGTCTGTGGCGTACTGTTATTTGCTTGAACTAGAACATTTTGTGTGGCGTGGCAAGTTGGGAGCAGAAAGGAGGAGGGTGGGGTGGGGAGGGAGAAAAAAATCAGAGGTGGGGACTATTTGGGCAACTGGGTTTTTGTTTTCTCTTTTTTTTTTTTTTGTAAAGGAAATATTAATGTTCTTTTATAGGCCTTTGTATATCATAAATGTTGATATATTATGAAATGGCAGTAAACTTGTTTATCAGTCATTTCTGTACAAATGCTGATGACTTATAAACATGGTAGTTGACTCGAGTATCTTGTCACTTCTTATTCATAGTATACTCTTATGCATTGTACTGTATGTGTAGATACATTATAGCTGGTCTCCGTGAAATCTGTATACACTGTACAAATCATGTTTCATCATGTTATATGCCTGTGAAGTTCAGGTGGACACCTGAAGTGTATGGAATGGGTGGGTGACTGACTATTCATCATGCTGACTGATTATTGAGATTCATAATGGTCACATTGTGTGTGGAATACATGAACAACATGTCTGTACTTGCTGGAAGTGACAAGGTGAGGGCGAGTGTGTGTGTGTGGAGAACGTGAAACTGAAAGTGAAAGAAATGAAACGCCCCGTGGAATTTCGGAGTTGTCCTCAGGTAAGAGTCATCGCTAAAGGAGTTGCCGTTCTTTTGTTGAATGAGGACATGATACATGTGTCAGACCAGTTTCATCCCATAATGCATCTGGTTTCTAACTGCATTATTTCTCTTCACTTTGCGGTGTAGTAAAGGGGTTCAGAATTTAGTTTTCACTCCATCTTCTCGCCCTTTGTTCCTGTGACACTGTTTCTCTTGCAGCAGTTGCCAGTGGGGTGTTAACAGAAAAAAAATAGAGTACTACCAGACATAATGTTACTGATGGAACAGCAGTTAATACCACTCACTGCTGGGATGCTTGTATACAATTAAAAAAAAAAAACAAAACAATTTGGAAAAAGTTTATCAATTTATTTGCAGAAAAAAAAAAACTAAAAATGTTCTTATCTTCTAAATCACCTACCACATCAATCACTAGCATACACACACACGCATGCACCTGTAAGCACACACATGCAGATTCTTACACAAGAAGTGCACACAGAAGACAGCGAGGCCATATCTCAATGTCAGTTTACTTGTAGCCCAGCCAAACACTGGCAGTTGAAGGTCTTCAGGCTGTAAAACCACACACATACATCACTGATTACACCAACTCCTAACATCATCGCTGAACCTGAATCACCGACATCCGCAACTCTTACAAGATAAGACATTTTGCAGCTAATTTTTTTTTAACAGGATTGGGTTATGACAGTTAACTGATCATAAAACAAAGATTATGCTTGAAAATGTAACACTTTGTATTGGAAAATATCTTTAGACTGTAGTGTACAAATCAGCAGAACCCGACCACAACTGTTGTTTATGATGTTGGAAACAGTGACAATGGAAAAAAATACTGAGGTGTGGCATGCAGTGGAGACATTGAAAAACAAGGGAGCGAACTTTGTGAAGAGTCAGTGCCATCAAACTAGGCTACTTTGGGGGCCACTCACTCTACTTGATTTACCACCTTCAGTTTGAAAAAAAAAAAAAAAAAAAAAATCAAAAGCATCTATGGATGTCACAAAGAAAACCAAGGTAAGAAAGGTTATAGGGTCAAAGAGACACAGGACAGTCGATATATAATATACCCGCTGTGACCCGTGTGACCAGTGCATCTCACTGTCAGACTACAACAGGGAATGCAGTATGTTAAAGATAACTGAACAGAAGTAGGAGGGGTGGGGCAAATGTGTACACTTCTGAAATGCAGGTAGGTGAATGTGTCACTAAGACCATGAGGATGGCAGTAAAAAGATGATAACAAAGAAAAGCAAAAAATCTCTCTCTGTAAATGTGTGTGTGTAAACAAGTGGGGAAGGGCGGGTGGGCAGGAAAGGTGAAATTACTTGGACAGAATCTCCTGACAGTGAAAATACAACTGATATTGGGGAAAAAGAAAAACTAAAACCCTGACAGTAAACAGGCAGGGTAACTTGCTCCCACTGTGAAATAAATACACGCCCATAACTGGAAAGGAATACTGTCTATGGCCCTGAATCGCGCAGCAGAAATGGCAACACACGAAAAACAAAGAGACATCCCCTCCTTGTTACTGTTGCCCTACTTGTTTACTGTTAGCCTACTTTATTGTTTACTGTTGCCCTACTTGTTTACTGTTAGCCTACTTTATTGTTTACTGTTACCCTACTCGTTTATTGTTTACTGTTACCCTACATATTGTTTACTGATGCCCTACTTGTTTACTGTTACCCTACTTTAATGTTTACTGTTACCTACTTGTTTATTGTTTACTGTTACCCTCCTTTTTTTTTTGTTTACTGTTACCCTCCTTTTTCCTTGTTTACTGTTGCCCTACTTGTTTACTGCTACCCTACTTTAATGTTTACCATTACCCTGCTTGTTTACTGTTACCCTACTTGTTTCTTGTTTACTGGTTACCTACTTGTTTCGTTTACTGTTGCCTACTTGTTTACTGTTACCCTACTTGTTCTTGTTTACTGTTACCCTACTTGCTTCTTGTTTACTGTTACCCTACTTGTTTCTTGTTTACTGTTACCCTACTTGTTTATTGTTTACTGTTGCCCTACTTGTTTACTGTTACACTACTTGTTTCTGTTTTTACTGTTACCCTACTTGTTTACTGTTGCCTTGTTTGTTTATTGTTGACTGTTGTTTCCTGCCCACTTAAGATTTTCTTTAGAAACCTGCCTGTTCCTACAGCCCACCCAAGTATCCATGTGGAGAAGGGGAATAGGAGGGGAAGAGAAAAGAACTGGAGATGGCGGGGAAGGTGTAATCATTGAAAGAAGAAGGGGGGCGGAACAGCTCAGTTGGTAGAGCGCCGGACTCATGAGCCTGGGGTTGTGGGTTCAAACTTTGGTACAGGGGGATTTTTCCTATGGAGTTAACATTGGTTCTGACACCAGCCGCCGTGGCGAAGTGGTTAGCGTCGCGGACTCCCGGCTGGGAGGTTGTGGGTTCGAATCCCATCAGAGTCATGTGGGTTTTTCTGCCCCGACCGGCTCCTACCCAGAGTTGAGTTTGCTGCGGACTCAGTTGGGAAGACTGGGACCACACAGTCGAGTTTCATCCACTTAATGGATGCGTTTCTGAGAGTGTTGCTCAAATTTCCTGACCAACACTGCAGGTGCCTGTATCTCTCGGGCCTGGTTGACGCCAGGATATATTATGAAAGGAAGCGTAGAGTACAGCCCTGTCATGTAGTCTCAGACCGAAATGGAAATCCGTAGCATCATCTTAATCATCCCCATTCTCATCGATCAGCATTAAAAAAAAAAAAAAAGTCTCAAGTTCTGTGGCCCTTCATGCCCTGCTCTCATGGTGACTTCAGTTTCGATGTCCTCTCCACGTCTGTGGCCTTGGTTTGGTTCCGTCAGGGTCACCGGTATCGGTGAGTCCATGGGGGCTGTCGTTGGACGGACGTGGTGGCGCCCTCCGGAGGGAGAGCTCACTCACGCCGGCTCCGCGACTAAGCAATTATGTGTCGTCAGTAGGGGGCTTAGTAGGTGGTGTCCTGCGTATGTTAGATCAGAACAGGCGCCACTGACCCCATACAGTCCTTCCAATGAGACTATAAACTGAGGTTCCGAGTGTGAACGCGCGCACAACATCTTGCACACACGTAAAATACCATCACCAACTTTTGGAAGAGAAGGCCAGTTTGGCCATGGTATGGATGACACGTTACACATAGCATGCACCTTCCCCGAAGATGGAGTATGGCTGCCTTAATGGCGGGATAAAAAAAAACCGGTCATACACACAAAACTCCACTGCCTGTCTATACAGGCAGTATCTGCAGGAGTATCCGCCTGTGTACGCAGAAAGAAAGAAAAAGAAAGAAAAACTGATAGAAGAAAAAGTATCCCTGAAAAATAAAGCTGCAGCAAAGGGTGGAGGTGCAGGGGTACCCCTCTGTGTCGGCTGACCAAGAATGGCCGACAGCAGGAGATAGCCTCCCCTGCCCCATCAACACCACCGCCACCATAGAGAGACCCAGCAACACTCAGACTCCAGGGGCATATCACATTCATCTACATGCATGCCACAAAGCCCTCCTTCGTGGAAACCTACCATCGTATCACTGTCATACTGTACACACTCACCGACAGTGAGTCACCATCACAAGTGAAACAGTTTGATTCAGCAGTGGCCACTAAATAATCGTTCAGTGTTTGCTTTCTCACACAGCACTGGGTGTGGAATGTTTCTGTTTAGTTCAGTTGTAGCACACACAGTTATGGTAGTCACTGTACAGGGTATAAATGGTGATGAAAATAATTCCCTCTCACACATATTATCTCGGTCTGTCATGCGCTAGCAGTCTGGTAAGTTTTCTGTTTTAAAAAAAAAAAGAAGTAATCAACACGCATAAATACATAATACAACCTGTCAAGGTCATCGGCAAAAGACAACAGGGTGTAGACCTTAAAACATGATCAACACACACAACACCCTATAACACACCACATGTAAACACGACTTAACAATGCATACAGTCATCACCCTACACCATATCAGAGATAAACACAAAATACCTTCAATAAACACATAACAAACATCCAGCATCCTAGAACACCTCGCATGAAAACACACCTTAATGTACAATCATAACCACAACACCCTTAAACAATGAAAATACAACACCCCAAAACAACATACAAACACAATGCTCATAGACAGTTTACATAATTACAACACTTTAAAACAGAAAAATACACCACCAAAACACACAATACACAAACAATGCCCTTAAAAACAACTCGCACAACGCCCTAACACCAATGTAAACACAACACAACTTCAAAGCCAAGCCAACGCAGCAATCTAAAAGACAAACATGCAATACGTAAGAACCGTGACCTAAAACACAGGAAATCAACACAACATCCAACGCCACACAACAGACATGCAGCACCTTCACACCTGCTAAACACTGCTAACAGTATGTACGTTCCACTAGTATTAGTCAAACTGATTAAAAAAAGAAAAAATCAACAACAGCAGACTCAAATACCATGTCACACTGCATTCAATTTGACACAATGCTGATCTCGCATGGATGAGTTAGGCAGCGTCTGTTTATCCCTGGAACGGACGGTGAATCACAACTTCTCACGATCACATGTAAGGAACCACTAAGTGACCAACGTGCACAACCACCGGATGAACGAGGCTCATAAGTCATCGGCCTCTTGAGGGGACACGTGACTCACTGTGACACAAAAACTCAACACAGGCGTCTGAGCCAAGGAACTCAGAATTCAGGTCACCATGACATCAGGGGATGAAGGGCCACAGGTTTGTGCCACTCTTTCATGATGATCAGTATGAATGATGAAGAGGAGGTTCATTTTGTGAATCATGTTCCAATTTTGTCTAACACGTCCCATCATCTTGTATGGTCAACAGCCACACACTCTTCACACTGTTCTGTCAAGAAACTTTGATCCACACTCTCGGCTAGATGAGTCGATGAAGAGATGAAATACGACTGCATAGCACCAACAGCACACCCAACAACTCGGAGTAAGAGCTGGCAGGGGCCCACAATCCCACAAACATTTGTTTCTACAGGATTTGAACCTGTAACCTCAGATCCTTAAACCTGCAACAGTAAGCGATGTATGAAGGAAAGGCTGAGGTAAAATTCAGCATCTTACACTGTAGTGGCCATGAGGAGCAGTTAGCGCTACAGGTTCAACCTTTCTGGTGCATCCCACACTGTGCTGGCCATGAGGAGCAGTTAGCGGTACAGGTTCAACCTTTCTGGTGCAGGACAAAGTGCAAGGCTTGGCCCATTCCTCTCCTTTTGCCGTCTTGGCCTTCCCTGAACTGAATCAAGGGCCCATTCACTGTGGGGTAAGCAGGCTTTCAAAAAGGCTGAAGACATTCAACCCCAGGGTTGTTGGAACTCAAGACCCTCCGCTCCACAGGCAAATGCTCCGAGCATGTGATGAGGGTGTCTCTGCTCAGGTGAATATCCACAGAACAGCTTCCTTGTCTGTGAAACCAGATTTCTCAATGCATGAGCCATCCCGTCCACCTCCCACCACTGCCCTCCACCAACACCATCTTAAAACCAAATATAAACTTTTTTCTTTTCTTTTTTTTTTAAACCAAATAAACAAAAAGCCAACCCTGCTATGGTCACTGGTGATCTTTGTTTACAAACCAGCTGAAATTCTGGAGGCAGCTGACCAGCTGATTGATTCTACGGAAATGTCGGTGCCGAGTGGACAGTAATTTCCATTGATACATGCCTGACCATTCACAAACACACGGCAACAATGAATTGGACGGCTGTGAAAATAGAAAAAAAACAAACAATATCACTCCACAAACTCTTTGTGGAAGGACATGAAACAAAAGGCAGTTTTCAACAAAAAAACACAGTAAAATGTTTTAACACAAACACCTAACAAATGCATGATTGCTTTTTATCTTCCAAATCACTGCTGAGACATTAAATACCAAAAACTGACACACATGAATTCCAACCCTGCACATTTCATTTCATGCTGTTTACAGTTCAGCAGACGACACGGGGCACGGTCACAGCTGTTACCATGTCTACATCAATACTTCATGGACAAAAGCAACATTTGGCAAATACTAACTTTAATGCGTGTGTACGGTATATATATAAAATCCACAAAATAGTGTACAAAATATTCTGACTTTCAAACCCTAGCTATTGCCGCATGACCAGGTTTCAGTGTGACACATGCTGGCTCAGACATCCACTAAAAGGGTTTGACCTTTTCTTTGGCTTGGAGCGGTACGGGTCAACAACGCTGATTCCTATGCACTGTACTGAAAGGACTCCAACAGCTTGTCAGCCAATGCCTTATAACTTGATTATCTGAACAAATTCAAAAAGAAATTATTAAAGTAAATCCACCAGATAACGGGGACAATCAAATTACAAGACAAAACATGCTGCATTCTGATCTCTTAGATCTTTGCCGGAAAGATGAACAACATTCAGGACAATGGAAACAAAGAAAGAGCTATCTCTCATGTTCTCAAATTCGGCACAAGATGGGCGTTGTTTATCTCTTGCCTGAAAAAGACCTAAGAGATCAAAACGCATCATGTTTTGTCTTGTGTAATTTGTTGTTCCTGTACCTTGTGGATTGCTTTCACTTCCTATCAAAATTCATTCCAATTTTGGCCTGCAGTCACCTCACTTTGAAGCTTGCCTCTCTGAGCTGAAGCATGGCTTATTTTATTTTGGTCAATGCTTTTTCCTAATCTTAATATGATATCCATTGAGTAGGAAACACCCTAAAAACCTTACGTAGGGAAGAGGACTCCTGTTTGTATTACATGTGAAGCCTTGAAATGTCCATTCTTCACATCCTGAGAATCCTTAAACAATTCTCTATCACACCACCATAGAATCCTTTAACAATTCTCTGTCACAACACCTGTCACAGACCTTTCCTAAGGAGGCATCTTGCAAATTCCCTGTTTTCAGCCCTCAACAATTCTCTGTTACCATGTGACCATCTCCTGTCACTATGAAATAATGGTGCTGGGTGTTACCACATCATATTAATTCCCTATTACCATATCCCAGAAATTCACGGTCACCACAGGACTAAAATCCCATGTTACCATATCCTGACAATTCCCTGTTATACAAAATTCCATGCTGCCAGTTAACGACACTTCCAGTTATCACATCTCAATCACCCTGTTACCTCTGAACAATAATTCTCAGCCACTACGTTATGTTCATCCCCTGATGCCACAGAATCATTCCCTAGCACCATCTGGCAATATCCTGGATTGCTCCTGATCATTCTGTTTTGATTACCGACACTGTGATCACATTCTGGAGAATAGCAGGAACCTCACAAGCTGTCCTGGCATCCTGAACATTTCCCATCATCATCTCCTGAAAGCTCCCATTCACTACGTACTGACCATTTCCTGTTGTAACAGCCTGAACAATTCATTCCCCCTCCCACCCCTGGCCTACTCCCGTGATCATCCTCTGACAGAGGCTTGTTTCCATCATGCCTTGCTCCCTCCTGTGACACCCTGAGCAAAGGGCCAACATGCAGGGCCTCCTGTGGTTGGTCACCTCCAGGAGTCCCTGCAACCCTTCTGGACGATCTGAGACAGTCCTCATGAGATTTCTGAGGGTTAACAAAGTCAGGTGGAGCAGGCATAAACAGCCAACTCTGCTGTATCCTCCTGTCCTTCAGGAAGGGAGTAGAGCTGGAATCAAAAAGTGATCTCTCAGACGACACTCGTATGCAATGCTGAAACTGGTTGACCAAATTCCTTCAGATTCCCATCGATGTCATTGTCAGTGTCAGTGTCCCTTAGACTTCTGAACTGAATTTGTAGTGCATCCTTTGGGTCTTCAGAGACGCATGTATGTCCATTTACGGCAGTCGTGAGAATCCCACCCTGATAATTGCCATTTACTATGCAGAGATAATTGATAACTGCCATTTACTACACAAAGATAACTGCCTGTTATTACACGATCTGACCTTCAAGAAGACACAATTAACACAGGAAACACAATGTCCTTAGGAAGGGTTCTTGAATTACCAAAGTTGATGTTTTTCAGCAGAATACACAACCTGACCTCGGAGAAGGCCGACCTGACACAGGAAGTATCCCCAGTGTCCATGAGAAAGGTCCTCTTGACTTACAAAGGCATCAAACCATTGCCAATGCTGGATGGACCCTTTCCATCTTCTTCTTCTTGGTCACTTTGAATCAGCTGTTGAGTAACAATGTGTCCACCTGTCACTCACATGTTCAGAGACCTACAGTGAAGTACCGCTGTCTGCCTGTAAGGCATCAGGCTCTGCCATTCTCTGTCAGTGTCCTTCAGCAACATCAACCCACGAATGTCTGTGATCATCAACAGGACTGAGGTCATCACAATGGGCGTGTCACTTCAAGAAGAAAATGTCTTCCAAGATCTGACTCTCCTCCAGGTCATCATGACCGATGACATCATTCTCATCCTCCTGCACCTCATCCTCGTCATCCACGTCGTCATCCTCACTGGAGTCCATGATCACAATGTCAAGGTCGTCCTCCTTGTTCCCTCGCCACCTTGTCAAGGGAGGAGAGTCAGTGCGATGCCGAGATGGGGAAGTGAAGTGTTGCATGACGGGAGATTTGCCGGCCGGGCGGATATCGTGTGCTGGACGAGGGGGAGTGTGGAGGGAGTTGATGATCTCCAGCACCGACATGGTTTTCTCCCTGCAAGATAACACTGGTCAGTTCAGCTAACAGACGGGTTTGGCATGTCTACAGCACTAACACTGTTTTCTACACACAGGTCTAGCACGTCTACAGCACTGACATTGTTTTCTGCACACAGGTCTAGCATCATAAGCATGTCTACAGCACTGACATTGTTTTCTACACACAGGTCTTGCACGTCTACAGCACTGACATTGTTTTCTACACACAGGTCTAGCACGTCTACAGCACTGACATCTACACAGGTCTTGCACGTCTACAGCACTGACATTTTTCTACACACAGGTCTAGCACATCTACAGCACTGACATTGTTTTCTACACACAGGTCTAGCACGTCTACAGCACTGACATTGTTTTCTATGCAGGTTTACACAGAACACTTTTTTCAAGTCAGAACACTTTGGTCAAGTCAGACGCTGAGAAAAAACTTTTTTCCCCCCTAGTACATCAGCCGGAGTGATATTTTCACTATTCTGGATTACACTGGTTATGTTACACATACAAAGAAATGTTGTTTCCTTTAAATCTGCACCTGATATGTTGAGACAAGTCACATCAGCCACAGATAGTTTATTAAATAAGCACCACTTTCCCTTCATACATATATAAGTTAAAGAGAAGAAGTGTCTAAAACCACCCCAAATCAAAATCGTATCCATTTGGGGAATTATATTGTTACATGCAAAATGCACCCCCACACACAAAACTACCAAACACTTACAAACCACTTTCTTCAAATCATATGCTGACAGTTTATTATGTTATGATGGGCACTGGCATAGATGCTTTATGCAATGGTCATTTGGAAAAAAAAATGTGTAATGGTCATTTGCATATTTCCTCCTTTCGTCTGTGTGTGTGTGCATATTCCTGTTGACATAACCCCTGTCACCATTGTTGCACTTTCCTTAGCATTATTTCTGATGATTATTACCAAAGCTCAACAGACACTTTTTATTCTTAGCCTGACTGGGCAAATCATTGGAAAAAAAATGACTTGGTCTAGATTGCTTTCCAGTTTCGTATTTCACCAGTGTACTTTTAATAGAGTTACACACACACACACACACACACACACACACACACACACACACACACACACACATCCTGCACTCACCCTGGAGTGTGGAGAGAGGAGGTGGGCAGGGGGGTGGAAGAAGGGAGGTCACCAGCAGCCCCCACCTCAATCGTAGCACTCCCCTTCCCTGCTGCAGGTGACCTGCACACAGATACACTGATGTACACATACACACTGGTTTGCATACACACACACTGGTTTGCATACACACACACACACACTGGTTTGCATATACACACACACTGGTTTGCATATACACACACATGCACTGGTTTGCATATACACACACACTGAGCTGCACTACGCATACACTGGTTTGCACTCACATACACTAGTCTACACTCACATACACTGGTCTACACAAACCTACACAAACTACAGTGACCTACACTCAACATACAGTGATCTACACCAGCATACAGTGACTACAACAAACAGACAGTGATCTACACCAACAGACAGTCATTTACACCAACATACAGTGATCTACACCAACATACAGTGATCTACACCAACATACAGTGATCTACACCAACAGACAGTGATCTACACCAACAGACAGTGATGTACACCAACAGACAGTGATGTACACCAACATACAGTGATCTACACCAACATACAGTGATCTACACCAACAGACAGTGATGTACACCAACATACAGTGACCTACACCAACAGACAGTGATGTACACCAACATACAGTGATCTACACCAACATACAGTGACCTACACCAACAGACAGTGATCTACACCAACAGACAGTGATCTACACCAACAGACATTAAATGCTGCCAGTGGACTCATGTGATGACCAAGCCTAACAACTGATTCTCAACGTTCTCCAAGCCTGAAAGTACTCATAAGCAGGGGGGTGGGGGGGTGTCGAAGGAGGACTGCTTTCATCTTCTAAAGTTCATATGAGAGGGGGAATGGATGGGAAGGGGGTGTGGGGACCACATGGTGATCTTGCTGTTACAAAAAGATGCGGAGGAAGATGTGGCAGTGAGGTATTTTGGAAGAAAAGGTTAGTCTGGCCACTGAAATGGCAACACATTACACACAGCATGCACCGTGCATGAGAAATTGAAAGAATGAAGGCAGTATGGAAATGGAATGAACGATATTGACCGGTTGACATGGGAAATGACTGAATGAAGCACCGGCAGGCAGCTCTTCAGTTGGCACTACACAGGTAGGCAGCCTGTTGTGTACACAAGAGTGTGGATTGTCAGTGCCTAGAACCTTTGGCAAGGCGCTGTATACTGGCCGGACAAAAAAAGACATGTTTCCACCCTGAGATGTGACAGGATAAAACTAGCTGTCTGCACAGTTTCTCTTCTTTGGCCAATACCAGCGTGGTGTTCTTACGACTGATCATGTACTTACTGGGCATGCACCAAAACTGGAGCGAGCTAAGCAAGCATGGCACAAGACAAAACAGTTTTCTCAAGCTGGAACAGACTATACCAGATCTGTCTGAGCCAGAACACTCATTTTTTTTTTTTTTTTTTTTTTTTTTTTTTTTTTACCATCTGGATTTCCAGCCACAGCCTGAGAATTGGCAGACGTACACCCTGATCTACCTTCACATCTACTGATCTAAATATACACATACGCTGAGTTACAGGAACAACTTCAGCATTCCCAACTGCAAGCCTTCCATTGTTAACACTCAATCCTGTGTCCAAGTAATGTTCAAGTGCCGCTGAACAGCACTCGAAGCCTGCACCCATGCAATGCCAAAGAGATCAATGCTGGTCAACAACTATGTGACAGTGCTGTAATTTATTCTACCTTTCCCAATAATGCATTGCTGGTCAGTGCATTTGAGCAACACTCTCAGAAACACACCCACTCACTCTAACATCATACATTACCCCAACCACTTCAGAACTCCACTCATGAATCACCTGAAACTGTGAGTAGCAAACGACAAAATTCACATCGCCCCCCGATCCACTTCAAAACTCCACACATGATTCACCTGAAACTGTGTGTTGCAAACGACAAAAGTTCACGTTACCCCCAACCACTTCAGAACTCCACACATGATTCACCTGAAACTGTGTGTTGTAAACGACAAAGTTCCAAAGGCCTGAGCTGGAAAGAGAGGTCTTCTGTGGCTGAAACAAAAGTTATCCCCCATTCCCAGGAAACAAAGGTCTTCTGTGGCCAAAACAAGAGTTAACCCCCATTCCCAAAGAATAGCCTTACTTCCTGTTATTACTTTTTATTTCTGTATTCTTCATTTGAGGTATTTCATCACTTTTGATCAGGAATTTTCTCTTTTTTTTTTTCGCATCACAACAGATCATGGCAAATCCTAGTTCTGACATCTGCTCAACACTGCAAGCTTTCTTCATCCAACATGGTGTGAAACTAAACCTGGTTTGATGACGATAGTCTCAGTGTAGAGTCCTGGTACAATTGGTCTGATGATGACAGTCTCAGTGAAAAGTCCTGGTGCACTTGGTTTGATGACGACAGTCTCAGTGAAGCGTCCTGGTACACTTGGTTTGATGACGACAGTCTCCATAAAGAGCCCTGGTACACTTGGTTTGATGACGACAGTCTCAGTGAAGAGCCCTGGTACACTTGGTTTGATGATGACAGTCTCAGTGAAGAGTCCTGGTACACTTGGTTTGATGACTGCAGTCTCCATGTAGAGTCCTGGTACACTTGTTTGATGACAGCAGTCTCCATGAAGAGTCCTGGTACACTTGGTTTGATGACGACAGTCTCAGTGAAAAGTCCTGGTACACTTGGTTGATGACGACAGTCTACGTGAAGAGTCCTGGTACACTGGTGTTTGATGACGACAGTCTCCATGAAGAGTCCTGGTACACTTGGTTTGATGACGACAGTCTCAGTGAAAAGTCCCGGTACACTTGGTTTGATGATGACAGTCTCAGTGAAAAGTCCTGGTACACTTGGTTTGATGATGACAGTCTACGTGAAGAGTCCTGGTAAACTTGGCATACAACTGACTGGTTCATGATCAATCCTAGCAATCACAATTTTTGAAGGTGGTTAAGTTTCATGTTCGAACACTGGGATTGTTTTGACCTGTCCACGTACAGAGGGGAAAGGACTGTCAACATGATCATCATTCTCACCTAGGTATAGTGTGATAGGACACACTGGTAGAACTATCATCATTCTCACCATGGTATAGTGTATATAGGACATCCTGGTAGAACTGTCATCACGATCATCATTCTCACCTAGGTATAGTGTGATAGGACACACTGGTAGGACTGTCATCATTCTCACCATGGTATAGTGTATATAGGACATGCTGGTAGGACTGTCATCATGATCATCATTCTCACCGTGGTATAGTGTGATAGGACACACTGGTAGGACTGTCAACATGATCATCATTCTCACCGTGGTATAGTGTGATAGAACACACTAGCGTCTTCATGATCATCATCATTCTCCCTGTGGTATAAAATGATAGGACACAGTGCTGTCATCATCATCATCATCATTCTCACCCGTGGTATAGTGTGATAGAACACACTGATGTCATAATCATTCTCACCGTGGTATAGTGTGATAGAACACACTGATGTCATAATTATTCTCACCATGGTATAGTGTGATAGAACACACTGATGTCATAATCATTCTCACCGTGGTATAGTGTAATAGAACACACTGATGTCATAATCATTCTCATCGTGGTATAGTGTGATAGAACACACTAGTGTCTTCATGATCATCATTATTCTCACTGTGGTATAGTGTAATAGGACACACTGATGTCATCATCTTCATCATTCTTACTGTAGTATAGTGTGATAGAACACACTGATGTCATAATCATTCTCACCGTGGTATAGTGTGATAAAACACACTAGTGTCTTCATGATGATCATTGTTCTCACTGTGGTATAGTGTGATAGGACACACTGCTGTCATCATCTTCATCATTCTCACTGTGGTATAGTGTGATAGGACACACTGCTGTCATCATCTTCATCATTCTCACTGTGGTATAGTGTGATAGGACACACTGCTGTCATCATCTTCATCATTCTCACTGTGGGTATAGTGTGATAGGACACACTGCTGTCATCATCTTCACCATACTCACTGTGGTCTAGTGTGATAGGACATACTGATGTCATCATCATCATCCTTCTCAACGTGGTATAGTGTGATGGGACACAGTGCTGTCATCATGATGATCATCATTCTCACCGTGGTATAGTGTGATAGGACACAGCGCTGTCATCATGATGATCATCATTCTCACCGTGGTATAGTGTGATGGGACACAGTGCTGTCATCATCATTCTCACCGTGGTATAGTGTGATAGGACACAGCGCTGTCATCATGATGATCATCATTCTCACCGTGGTATAGTGTGATGGGACACAGTGCTGTCATCATGATGATCATCATTCTCACCGTGGTATAGTGTGATAGGACACACTGGTCCAGGCGTCCTGTCGATGCACAGAGGGGAAAGGTTCATCCACGTTCACTGCAAGTCTCTCCTCCCCTCCTTCTCTCTGTCCTCCAGGGAGGGGGAATCCCCATCACTGCCGTTGTCCTCTGCGACGTCTGTTCCACAGAGATCAGGTCACTGCTCAGTGATCACAGAGGTCAGGTCATTGCTCAGTGATCACAGAGGTCAGGTCATTGCTCAGTGATCACCGAGGTCAGGTCACTGCTCAGTGATCACAGAGGACAGGTCATTGCTCAGTGATCACAGAGGACAGGTCATTGCTCAGTGATCACCGAGGTCAGGTCATTGCTCAGTGATCACAGAGGTCAGGTCATTGCTCAGTGATCACAGTGGTCAGGTCACTGCTCAGTGATCACAGAGGTCAGGTCATCGCAGTGATCACAGAGGTCAGGTCACTGCTCAGTGATCACAGAGGTCAGGTCAATGCTCAGTTATCACAGATAGGTCACAACTCAGTGATCACAGAGGTCAGGTCAGGTCACAGCTCAGTGATCACAGAGGTCAGGTCACTGCTCAGTGATCACAGAGGTCAGGTCACTGCTCAGTGATCACAGAGTGAGGTCACTGCTCAGTGATCACAGAGATAGATCACTGCTCAGTGATCACACAGAGATCAGGTCACTGCTCAGTGATCACAGAGGTCAGGTCACTGCTCAGTGATCACAGAGATAGGTCACAGCTCAGTGATCACAGAGATAGGTCACTGCTCAGTGAGTGATCACACACAAAGTGGAGACAGCTTTTTTGTCCTCTAACATAAGCAGCACATCACCTTTACACTCTCTACTGACAACAATAAACTGTCACATCACCTTTACACCCTCTACTGACAACAATAATTGTTCACATCACCTTTACACCCTCTGCTGACAGAAAGAATTGTTCACATCACCTTTACACCCTCCACTGACAACAATAATTGTTCACATCACCTATACACCCTCTACTGACAACAGTAATTGTTCACATCACCTATACACCCTCTACTGACAACAATAATTGTTCACATCATCTATACACCCTCTACTGACAACAATACTTGTTCACATCACCTATACACCCTCTACTGACAGAAAAAGAATTGTTCACATCACCTATACCCCCTCTACTAACAACAATAATTGTTCACATCACCTTTACACCCTCCACTGACAATAATAATTGTTCACATCACCAATACACCCTCCCACTGACAACAATAATTGTTCACATCACCTATACACCCTCTACTGACAACAATAATTGTTCACATCACCTATACACCCTCTACTGACAACAGTAATTGTTCACATCACCTATACACCCTCTACTGACAACAGTAATTGTTCACATCACCTATACACCCTCTACTGACAACAATAATTGTTCACATCACCTACACACCCTCTACTGACAAACAATAATTGTTCACATCATCACCTATACACCCTCTACTGACAACAGTAATTGCTCAGCTGCACAGCCTGCGTGAGTGAGGCACTCACTTCTGGATGATGCCACCACACATCCGTCGAATGACAGCTCCCATAAATTTGCTGATGCAGAGATGAATTCAGTACGACCTTACCTGGGCACTACGTTGCCCATTCCATGGTCAAAGACACATTCACATGAAGCCATGTCACTGTCTTCTTTGTGGTGCTCTTACTGCTTGTATCTTCCAGTACTCACTCTCCCCCTCCCCCCCCCCCCCACAAAAAAAAAGTCCATGCACATACACCCTAACACAACACATATACCACACCTCTTCCAAATGTTAGACAACTCTCTCTCCTTCTTCCTGCCTCCCTTTCTACACACAGACACATGCACGTTCTCCATCCGTCAGTCTCCAAACCTCACCTTATCTTTTCAATGCACACACACCACACACACACACACACACACACACACACACACACACAAGAGAGTAAAACACATGCACAATACAACACACACATACGCACACACACACACACATGCATAAACGCATGCACACACACATACACACTTTCAAACATACACACACATGCTCACACACACACACACACTACACACACATGCTCAAACACACACACACACACACACACACACACACACACACACACACACACACACACATGCTCAAACAAACACACACACACACACACACACACACACACACACACACACACACACACACACACACACACACAGTGACCTACCCTCAGAGTCAGAGTGCAGGGAATAGTCCAACCTCTTCACCACGTCACCCCAGCGGCCGGTCCTCCTCTATACCACACTCTTCCCCCCCTTCTCCCTCCTCCTCCCCTCCTTCCCAACCCTCCACGCGCCCTCTCCCTCCTCTCCTCCCCCTGCCCTGTGTTGTTCGGCAATCTGGTGGTGGTGGAGGTGGTGGTGGTGGCGGTGGTGGTGTTGGGTTTTCTGGTGTTGGTTCTGTGCTGAGCTTCCACCTCCAGGGAGTCAACAATGGCTCGCTGGCGCTCCAGAGCGGCGTCAATGGCCAGACGCTGTGGCACCAAACCTGGGGAAC